>VDFB02004350.1:0-11128 GCA_007258455.2 Sequoia sempervirens | reverse complement strand
ATTTTTTTCAACCTATGAATACTAAGTTATATAATTTATTTCAAACATTCCAATAGATTTGTAACCAAAAATCAACATCTTAGATCTAGCGCTAGAGGACTATAAAAAGTGTTTTTGGAAGCACTGACTGTGACCCATTTTCCTAAGGGAAAACCAATCCCTCTATACATCTCATAAAAAGATTTTGGTGACAAGTGCATGCTCTCAAACCCCTCCCAGATTTGTCTACAAAGTGTTAAAACAGTCTCTGTACTTTCAAGAATTTACATTTTATACATTAGGTCATATAGTTTAAAAAGTTTAATCACTAAAAATTACTTCAATTAATTTCTAAATCTTTCCTAAGGCCTTAAGGAAAGAGATCCAAGTCTGATTGGCTCACCATTGAGGTTGAAAGTCAGTTTTTACACCTTGTTGATCTCTCTCCTAATGAAATAGTGAAAAAGGGAACTCTAAACACACACACACCCAAATTGATCCTAGGTTCTTTGCATTATGGCCTAGGGTCCCCTTTTTCAACCTTTAATTTTGGTGAAACTAACATTTGACATCATACTTTCTGATTTGGAAGTATTTAAAACGCTAGATCTAGGTTTTGCATTATCTTGTTTTGCACTTCTCATTTAGGGTTTCATATTGCATATTTGCATAATTAAAACTCTTAAAAATCCAAAAATATTGCATACATTCTTCATAATATCTTGCATTAAGGTGTGTTTCAGACATTTAGATAAGAATTTCATCAAAAATTCCACTCAAAATCATCAATTTTGTTCATACATTGTCATACAATCGCACTTGCATTTCATCATAAAATTATGGAAAAACAATCACTATAAAATTTATTTGCAAATAGGAATAGTAAGCTTAAATATCAACTTAGACATTCAGTTTTTAATTTTTTAGAACCCTATTAAAAGACCCATTCACCCTAGGGCGGACTTGTCCTTGTATAGGCGCTTTTACAAATTTTTGCACACATCTTTGTATCTATTTACTAAATTCCATTGTACTTGCAAATCTCTGTTTTAGTTTCAAAAAATTGCATATCTTGAAGCATTTTGCAGTTAGTTCATAAGGAAAAATAAAGTGCATTATTTACAATCAAAATTTTCATTCAAAATTCATCATTTTCAAGTCTCTGCATCTTTAAATAAGTCAATTATCATATTACAAATCTAAAAATTGCATCAAAATCCATCTATGCTTGCATTTTTCATCAAATTGAGAAATATTAAGCAAAGTTTATCATGGATATGTGTTTTGGTAAACTATGGATGTCCTTAAAACCTTTGGTTGATGTTTCAAGTTGAATGTTTGGTGATGATCTTAATGAAATTAAAAACATTCATGAGTCTTCACCTCCTAATGCATGTCCTTGTGAGATAGATATCTTAGGTAAAGATGAAGATAGCATGCAATAATTCATACAAAATTCCTTGTGTAACCTTTAGAACAATCCATCATTTTATCACTCCATGTAATGTACCCTAATAACCCATGTCAACAACCAACTCCTCCTATAATTCCACCACTTGACATGTTCAACCTTTTGCATCTTGAAAATAAATCAAAAAACAAGTCTCAACCAACCATTAAGGAATTAAATCACAATGATAACATATCTATTGATGCTCCTCCCTCCTATGAGAATAAAGTCACCAACATACCCATCAACCTAGAGCAATGTTATGGCCAAGGCTTTAGAATTTTGACCAAAATAGGATGTGACATAAAGAATGCACATAAGATCCATCAATTGCTAGAAAAAATACCATCAAAAGATACTAAGGGATTAGGATATCAAGACTCCCCCCCTTCACATCAAAACCATTTCCCAATCAAGTAAGAAGCCCAAGCCTTATAAACTTAAGTTCAGCTACCATATTTATCTATACTATAACCAAGACTGAAAAGGATTTACAAACACTTCTCGACCAAGGACTTATAACATTACCACCTATCCGAGAAGATAAGAAAGGAAAAATTACAAAAATGTCCTATTGTACATATCATAGAACACTTGGGAATCTTATTGATTAATGACACACTTTAAAGAAGAAATTAAGTGAATTTGAGCCTTATCCAAGGTTTAAATTGACTGTATGATATACTAGAATGTACACACTTGCTCTTTTCCATGTGATAGTTGTAGTGTCATAGCATACTCACTAACACATGTATTGAACTTCAAACAAAAAACATTTTATATTCCAAGGATTAGCATATTATCTTGGTTCATCCTTGTCATACACTTTGGGGGCAAGGGGTTAGGTAGCCTTATCCTAATACGACACTTGTTGTAGTCCCCTTGGCTAGTTATTCACCTTCCATATATAATGAGAAATATATACATATTACTTGCTTGAGGTTGGCTCACATGTGACATACTTCTTTCTTTTCTTTCAATGTTCTTTGTTATTGCATCTATGTAATGTGATCCCCCATACTGTGTTGCTTGACATGTCTTTATATTTGTGAACTTTCTTTGGATGACCCTTGTTGCTCTGTTGGTGCAAGGATATAAAAGAAGTGATTCTGTCGTGACATTCTTCTATTTGTATCTCCATTCTTTTGTATTTCATAAACCTTGTCTTTCCTTTTGTCTTGTGTTTTCCTTTTGGGGACGATGCAAGGCATTGAGACATTTAGGTCTCTTCCATGTTGACCCAAAACTCTTTTATTTTTTTTTCTCTCTATGTGTCATTATTCCATTGTGTTCATTGTTCCACAAGTATTTGGAGAATGATGATGCTTCTGATCTCTATTATATCACTGTAGCAAAGACATATGTTGACCCCAAATATGTGGATCCCTTATTTGTTGGAATTGCATTTGGGGGAAACCCCTCTTCATGAAGAAGCTTTATTTGGAAACACATCATTGACACAGGGATTTCTAAATAAGCTCTCATTTCCCTTTTATCATTCAAAATTTATTATTTTCTACTTTAAAGTAATTTCTCAAAGCATGGTGTTTAGAAATTTATTTAAAGTGGGGACATACATTAGCATTATTATATTGGCATTTTTTGTTCCACTTTGTTCACAGGTGTTGAACTTAGTGATGCATTGGCATTGAAAATTTGCTCCACTTTGTTCACGAGCGTTGAACTTAGTGTAGGGTTGGAATAGCACATTGATCATTTGGTGGCACCTTATCAAGGTTATTAGGGAGTATAACCCTTGGTTTGGTTGACATGAGGCACACCTAGTGAATAGTGGACTTCACTAGACCTTGTGTGTTTCTCATTTTGCCACCTTTTTATGAGTACACATCTTGTAGACCTAAGTGTGTGTTTCTCATCTTTTCCTTGGGGACTCACCTAGTGAATAATGGACTTCACTAGCCCTTGTGAATATATTTTATGGATGTAGCATAATACAACTTGCTAGTTCGTCCTTTTCAGATCACCTTGACATTGTATGTTTGGATATCTTGTGTTGCTACTATATACGTGTGTTTCTTTTGTCCCTTTGTTGGTTTTCCATGAGATCTTAGATCTTGGGGGATTTATCATCCTCCTTGATCCTTGGTAATCTTATCTTTCCAATAGTTGTACAATTGGACCTCCCTTGACATATATTTCTCTACTTTAGTGTCAGTCTAAGTGTAAGTTCATACTCTCACTAAAGTGGGGGATAAATGTAGTGTAGAAAATTGTATACCTTTATAATTTCACATTATATTTGGGTCCCTTAATTAATTGGACTTAATTAAGCTTATAGTTTCCAAAATTATGCATTCCAAAGCTTGATTCTTCCTATTTTCCGAAAGGGGAACCACCATTAAACAAATGCATTCAATTATTAATTTTCCTTGGATCATGTGTGTCCTAGAGTTATAGGCCAGAACTTATTCTCTCAAGGGTGAATGGGTCCCCTTTATGAGCCAAGACCCAAACTAAAATATGTTTTTGGCAGTATTTTAATGATCAAAATTCAAATTGGAAGTGTCAACTTTTGGAATCTATTTTTTGGGAAATTGGATAAACACCTATAAATACAGTTTTTTATCATTTCAAATCTAACACACATGATCAAGATATCTTATTGAGAAAATATTATTGTCAAGAGCATTCAAGTGTAGTATTATCAGTAATTTACAACAACAATCAATATCCTAACATCATGTCAAATTTTATGTGTGTTCATGCTATCTTTTGAAGGCTAACATTATGTTGTAGGTCTTCAAGCATGAAAGCATTCAAGAAAATCTATTCTCTTAGAGTGATGTGTTTGTCTTCAGTCCTTCAAGGAAGCAATTGAAGGGTGGTGAGTTGCAACAAGTATTGTTTATTCATTATTTCCTTCCTTTCTATTAAGGTTTTCATCATTGACATCTTTTCCATTGGGAAAGTAGGAACACTTTTCATAGGGCTTGACTGAGGTAAACCCCTATATGGCACCAACATTCTCCCTCTTTGTGTATGTGCAAGTTACAAGTTGAAGAAGGATTGAAGAGATCTTGAAGATAAATTTTACATTGTTGCATTAGTGGTTATCATTGTTGTCAACCTACAAAAACTAAGTTACAAAATCTATTTCTGATATTCTGACAAATTTACAACCAAAAATCAACATCTCAGATCTAGCACTAGAGGACTGTAAAAAGTGTTTTTGGAAGCCTTGACTAAGACCCATTCATCCAAGGGAAAAGTAGTCCCTCTGCATATCTTAGAATAAGCTTTTAGTGACAAGTACATGCTCTTAGACTCCTCCTAGATTTGTCTACAGAGTTTTGTAATAGTCTCTATACTGCCAAGAATTTGCATTTTATATATTAGGTTATATAGTTTAAATAGTTTAATCACTACAAATTACTTTAATTTATTTCTCGATCTTTCCTAAGGCTATAAGGAAAGAGATCTAGGTTTGATTGGATCACCATTGAGGTTGAAAGTCATTCTTTACACCTTGTTGATCTCTCTCCTAATGAAATAGTGAAAAAGAGAACTCTAAACATGCACACACCCAAATTGATCATAGGTTCTTTACATTAGACCCTAGGATCCCCTTTTTCAACCTTTCAAAATTTATAGAGAAATCCATCCAAATCAAGGTACTTGTCATTAGACATTGAAAAATAGCCTCCAAGAAATATTATTTGGTGGGAATATGATCACAAAGAATATTCTAGGAATTATAGACCTGCTAAGGATGAACATTTAGGTATTGTTGCAAACAAATTGAATAAGTCAAAGTATACTCTTGGGCAATCAAAACATGCTCATATTACTAGACAAAATCCTATTAAATATCAAGAATCTCATAAAAGAGTAGATGCCCTTAATTTTATTCATGGTTTGAGATATATTACAAGCATGTAAATCATCAAAGAATTATTTTGAGAAAATTTCTCCTCTATTAAGAAGTGAAGCTAAGATTTGGTTTAGGCTTCATACAATGTATGGAAATATATAAGTTAATTCTAGTGGCAGAGCTAGTCCACTTGAAGATGAGTGGCCAAAAGAAAGGGCTACACTTGCATAGTGGTGATAGCCTCACAATAAATCCAACAAAAATGAGCTAACTTATGCTAATAAATATAGAAAAAATGGGAAGTACACATTATGGGATCATTCCACTAGTATATTCATCCAATACCATGCATGGGATTGCTTATAGATTGAGCTCATATTGAATATGAGCTGATAGTGTATTATGGTTGATAAATTGTGTTTATAATATAATGAGTATTTATAGCCTTGGTTTGGGGAATTGCCACACTATATGAAACCATATTGGAAAGTGGTATAAGAGAATAATGTCCAACAAAGGCTCCACTACCAAAGAGAAATATATAGCAAAGGGAAAATAAAATATTGAGCTAGCAATATGTCTCGATCTAAATTCTTGAGTACTCTATCACATTCATCTCCACAAATACTTCAATTGTACCATATCATATGATCTTGGTGGTGACCAATATTGGGATCAAGAAGTCAAAATGTTTTGCACATAAAGAAATAATCCTCTCTTTCGCTAGTTTTCCACTACATAAGAAAGGCCATACATTTGTAATAGGCCATTTTATTATTATTTAAATTTACATAGAACCCAAGTGGTGGAAAAAATTAAATTAGAAATCCCTCACCAAAGCTAGATCTCTTGAAAATATCATTCAAAGAATAAATATTAATAATTCAAAAGGAATGATTATTGATGTTGAAGGAAACCCACAATGTTTAGTTGGTGGAGTTACACCCATAGCCAACTAAGTGTTGTTGCCATATAGGAGAGATAAAGGTGACAACATCACCGCAATTGTTTTGTTATTACTACAAAAAAAATGACTAGAAGGCCAAATTACATAGTAAGATACAAAAAAGAAGAAAAATAGAAGTATTAACTTCTTAGAAATATATATTATCTAGAACTAGAAATTTTTGTCAAGCATCTCAAATAGAATAGTTATAGGGGATGTTCATCAAACCTCTAAAATTTTAGGAGGCATAGTTCAAAAATATGTGTGTTGAGATTCATTTCCTCATTATCCTACTTAGCAAGAGAAAATATAACTATTTGGTATATAATCATTTGAATTAAATTTCCTATATAGAAGTTAAGATGGATAGTTTGATATTTCTCTAGCACATACTCTTCCTCTTCCAAAAACCTCCATGAGATATGGGACCTCCACTATATAGCCGGAGGAGGGTAATCATGTCAAGAAATATTTTCTAGCAGATGATACAACAATGATGTTGATAACAAGGCTCCTACAAACTTTATCTCACCAAAACAATCTAGTGAGCTCACAAATGATGCACCTTTGGAGGGGTGGGAAGAGTTTCAGTCCTAACTTCTCACCTTCTCATCATTATATTTACACACTCTCATTTCTATATGAAAAATCCTATTTGATCATAATTTTTCAGTAGTGGAAGGTTTTTTTGTGTTTTTAGATCTTGGAATTCCTCAACACTTTGTTAATGAGTTGTAAGTCATCATAAGGTCTATAAATATAGAATATTTAGAGAACCCTTTGCCATATTTTATGACAATTTATGATGGCATCTTAAGACACTTATAAGAGCTGAGAATAAGAGGAGTTTCTTTGGTGAAATAACTTGAATTAAGATAGGATTAATTAGTTGTCATATGGTTCCTGTTTTAAGATAGCATATTATGCCAATTTGGGTGCCCATGTTGAGTGGATAAAACTATAGGTTACATTTAAATTAATGATTTACTATTTCTAGCATGTGAGAAGGAATCATATTTGGTAGTGTTCAAAATTATTCTCATGTTCAATTTTCCCACATTTGGGGAGTTTAGTAACATGGTTTTAGAAATCATGTGTGGTTTCTCTACTTGTTCATTGGCCTATAAATTTGTACATGAGGAAATGGTTTCATATGAGAATTTTTAGGTACATAGGTACTCTTAGAATGTTTCTAAAATTTATCCAAATTTATTATTGAATACTTCTATAAAAAATTACATTTCATTTGTATTCTAATCCTATTTTAGATAGATGATAATATATTATGCAACTTTTGGAATGTCATTTTTTTCTCCCTAAAGAACATTTCCCCACGTAAATCACCATCTTATGGCATAATTTGTTTATTTATTTAAGATTACATTTCAATTTATTCTGTAATAAGTTTGGATTAAACTTTAAGTTTTTTTGTACATTATGCACTTCAATATTAGTGTAGAAAGTTGTTTTCACATACCTTGATTCCCTACAAGTGGTTTCAGAGCCTTATCACCTTTTTTTCTAGTTGTCAAGTACATATTTTTTTGAGCTAACATCATTTATATGGGATCTTGTGTAAAAGGAAAACTTTGTGATCTTTATTACAAGAAATAAAGATGGAAATAATATTAGGGAGGATTGAACTAGGAAAAGTATTAGGAAAAAGCATTGAGATGTTGAAATTGAAAATGGAAGATCTATTGATTGAATTTTATCTACGGGATGTTGATGTAAAAGTGTAGAGGCCCATGGATGCTACTCAAGAATATTAGTATGGTTTAATTGATATAAAAGAAAAGGGTCTAATTGGATTGTTTGTTGTAGATTATGTACTTATGGGTGTGTGCACCAATTTCTAACACAAAAAAGGTGCCAAAATGTGAAAAACATGAAATAGGCATTTTTTTCGTGCACCAAATTTGGCACTCGCCAAATGAAAAAGGTAAATAAAAAACAAATGTTTAAATCTGAATTTATTGCCTTGCTTGCAACTTTGCTATGCTCTTTTTCACCTCTGCAACTCACGCTTGCCAAAAGGAGACCATTTTTTGCGCTCTCAACTTGTGATTCTTCATGACAATGTTGCCAAGACGTTGTAGAGGTGAAAGAGGTATGTATTTGTGTTGTTTTAGTTTCAAATTTGAATTAAATTGTAGATTGAATTATGTTTTTAATTAATTTTTTTTATTTCCAAGAAATCAATCTCCATCTCCAAATACTAAAAATTCACAATCACCTCCTTATGAAGACCCTCATGAACAAGAAAAATATCAAACTCTTGCCTCAATTCTTAGACATCCTTTAGGAACACAAAAAACAATTCTAAATCAAATAGAAAACAACAAAAGAGAGCTTGAACAATTTATTGCAAGATTAAATGAACATGCTGCAACACACCCTCATAGGAGAGGTATTATTGAATCCATATAGTCGATTACATATCTCATGAAGAAGCAATGAGTGCACAAATTAATTTTTGGTCGAATAAGAGGGAGGAATTAAAATGATTTTATCCAAGTGGACTTTCCTATGTGCAATCCAAGAAAGAGAAAATTAGAAAAGCTAACTTGTGTTCCCTTTTCACGGACCCAAGAACCAATGCACCTTTATCGCTTGCATGGAGGAGGTTCCCCATCCATTGGTGCCACCATGAATGAATTAAAAATAATTTTTGGCAGTGGTAGTGGATGGTTTTTGACCAACCTTCGTGCAAAATCTACAAGGTCTTGCAGTATTTTTTGAGGAAACTCTATTGTGAGTTTTTTCTTAATAAGATGCCAAATTATTTTGACTATCTAGACTTTTAGGGTAGAGGTGGGAGCTCCACACATGATAGAGCGGGTGCACGATGTAATCCACAACTAGCATTGAGACCCTTGGCTAGACCTATGGTGGAGCATGTGACCATTCCTTCCATTGTGAAGGAAAGTGTCAAGGTAGACATGTTGGACATGATTAGCTCACTCACTCAAAGCCTTGTTTAGTGTGTGAGGCCTCTAGCAGAGCCTGATGTGGGTGAGTCTTCTAGGCCTAGAGTTCCAATCCACTTTTTTCACTCTTGCAGTACTGTTTGCAGATATGATGGTGAGAGTGCTCCGGATGTAGCTACATATGATACATCATCTACAAAGAAGATGGTTATGATGGATGCCTTGTTGCATGAAATATTCAACATTGATACTCAGGTAAATTTTAGCAAGTTCATTTAATTTTGTTTATTAAATTTCACTTTAAAATGTAAGAATAACTAAATTAGTAGAATGAATATGATGAAAATTTAGGGTAGGATCATGTTGATAATACATGCACTATTCTTGTAGACCCCTATATGTTTACATCATCAAGTCCACAGGCATGTAACTAATATTAAAGAAATAATTATTGCATGTGAATAATTGAACCTTATACAAATGATTGTCTCATAACACACTTTGGATTTCAAACAGTTTGCTAGTGGAACTTTGACATCGACACCTCATTATTCTCATCTTCAACCAACTTTCAATCAGGTAACCATTATTCATTAATGGTATTGTAAAATAATTATATGTAGTTTGGTGATTGAAAAAACACTATTCCATATTATTGTACTTTTTAGCATCGATCCATTTGATTTTGTACAATTCTACTATGCTCTTTAATGCATCTATCCTATGAGGTTCTATATGGCTCATTAGGGCTTGATTTTCATTAATTTTATTTTGAATCAAAATGACTTAGCTTTCTTTGCTAAAAACCTTTTAGTTTCATGGTCATCCAAATCTTGACGTGAATCCTCATTCAACCAACCATCTTTAAGATGATCCTTCATATCATTGGTCCTTGTGGTGCTTCCACCTATTCCATAAGTTACTCCATCCAAATATATCATTTTATTTCCCATGAGAAGCACCCACTTATTAACCTGTATTTACACCATTACTAACATTGTACTTAGTACATGGATTGCACCCATTGCAAGTGTGTTATAGAATAACATTTAGGAACCTAAGAATACCCATTTTTAGAAGGAACTACTCCAGATAATGAATTTGATTGCCCAAAATTGTTTATACCTTGGTTTGCTCATATAAATTAAGCATTTGGTTGTTGATTTATTCCAACTGCAGTCTAATCACATCAAACTCCTACCACTAGTGCATCTCTCATTAGAGGGCAGCCTGACCTTGAGGAACTTAGCTACAAGGAAGAAGACCCAAGCAGCAAGGTGGTGAGTTTAAATTGCAAGGAGAGTGATGTGTGTAGTTAATCATTTATATAATTCCATGCCACTTGAGTGAGTGCAGTTTGAGAAACCTTAAATTTTTTAATTGGTGCAACAAGTAGTTTATTTGGATGGTGAACATTGAGATCAAATCCCAAAGTTTCCAACACAACTCTTTTCCAAACATAATTATTTTTGTTGTTCATAATCTTCAAAGTTAAATAGTTGTGCATCATTTTCAACATTTGATGTCTCTATGCGTTATTTTACCTCTTCAATCACATGAATAATTAACATATTCTTGTTGACATACCATGAATTCAGGGATTCTTACTAAAAACAAAGTACAAAAATTCATAATACAAGTCTTATAGCATATTGTAGTATTAACATTGAATTAAAGGTAATTACATCATATTAAAGCATTTTGACATAGATGGTTAAACCTAAAACCTAAAATACAATACCAAGATTATCTTCATGATAATATAATCTTAAAATGTTATTAAGATCTTGAGTATTTTTCTTCAAATGTATGAAATTTATGGCTTGTGTAGACATTGAAAATATATTGATTGACATCATGCATCTGATCCTGACTTACTAACATTGTTTCTTCCTAAATCATCCCTCGGTCTAACCATTTAATCAAATTCCTCTATCTGATTAAATTCATCAATATCCTCTCTTGATTAAATAAATCACTTTATCTGAATC
>VDFB02004349.1:0-86540 GCA_007258455.2 Sequoia sempervirens | reverse complement strand
TGCTATTTTATTAAAATTAATAGCACAATGGCAAAAGCCATTTAAAGGACAATGACAAAAATCATCAATCTTTTGCTATGGAAGACAATTATAATGGACCAAAAATTATCGTGTCAATGGATTTGGTGGCATTAGCTGTGAATGGCAGTGAGCCTTGTTTGGGCTTACTAATTGCTGTAAAACATCAAGTTTATAATTTTACATTGAAATGCTTATTATGTTCTTTTTATACCAACAATTTTAGTATGTTATTGTATATGCTTTGGCTCCAACAATTAAATATTCAATAAATTGAGCATTGGCTTCCGGGTATGCAAATTCTATGTAATCGGTGGTTCGATTTCTTTAATTTTGAAAATTACATTTGCTGTCCCAGGAAAATCAGAATTCATAATTTTATTTGTCATTTATGTTCCTTTAGCATCTATTTCTTTTTCGCAATTATCAAGCACAAACCTCAAAAAATCAGAAAACCACCAAAAATCACAAAAACTCGTAAAACAACAGAAACAAACAGAAAAACAAATTCCCTATTCTTTGGTCAAAGTCAAATCAGAAATCAAACTTAGAAAAATTGGATTAGATTTGGGTTGGGAACCCTTCAATGGTATCAGACCCATGATCTTGCCAGCCTGAGGGCACGCTGATCAGTTCTATGCATCCTAGAGAGTTTGGGCCACACAGATATTATACTCGTAGGAGAGCACACAGACAGTTTGGGGTTGACATTGGTATTCCGGGTGCAACTATTGGAGATAGCCATGATGGTAGTAGAAGTCCCCATCAGAGGGAGAGACAGAATCCGCAAGAAGATCCTGATTGTGAGTTATTTAGAACTCTCGTTAATACACAACCACTGATTGTACAGGCCTTAGACAGACTTCAAAATACCCTTGATAGGATGGATTTGGGTCGGCCCAAGGATAGGCATGGCAGACATGATAGATGTGATAGGGTTGATAGGTTTATTCTAGTTACAGGCGGCCATGGGAGTAGTAGGGCTCCCTCATCAATGGACAGTGCTCTTGGTTCTCCTAGGCATGACAGGACTCATTCACGTACAACAGATAGGCCCATGCAGCTCCATTTTCCTCTTAGAGATGAGCCACCACCAGTTGACCCGCTTGAGGGTGTGGAGTTTTAGGATGTTATGGCAGCGAGTGATGAGTGGGCATGTCTTCCAGGGCATGTTAGAGATGCTTTCCCTCTACCTCAGTATTGTTCACAACGTAGAGATAGCATGAGGAATCGTGGTGATAGGTGGCCTAGACAACAACATAATAGTGACCTCCATCGAGCTACTAGCAAGCTCACTATATCTTCCTTTAATGGTAGTGAGAAGATCACTGCCCGAGCTTGGGTGCACAAGCTTGACATCTACCTTTCACTTAAGCCGATACCTGAGGATGAGGCCATTCAGTTTGCAGTACTACACTTGGAGGGTGTGGCTTATGATTGGTGGCATCATGGTTTGGTTACCCAAAACCATAGACTTATTCATTCTTACAAGGAGTTCGTTGAGCGGTTGATTGTCAGATTTGACTGTAAGGATGTTGAGTTGTACTATAGGGATTTAGCACTACTGCGACAGACCAACCATGTTGAAACTTACATTAATGAGTTTCAACGCATTGGTGTTATGGTTCCTGAGATGCCAGATAAACGGGTGGTGATGCTTTTCATAGAGGTTTACATGACAAGTTATAGAGTTTGGTCAAGTCTCTTAAGCCTAAGACTTTACATGAGGCTATTCAGATTACCCTAGACCTTGATACTTCACCACCTCCTACTTCTTATCAGCAGAATAAGAAGTTTTCTAGGGGCTCCAAGCCTTTTCAAAGATCTTCGACACAACACAAGAGTGCACCACCTCCTCCTAGGATGGATCAGGAGACACGTAATGAGTTGAGAAGGAAGAAGCTATGCTTTGTATGTAAGGAGCCTTGGGAGCCTGGACACCGATGCCTTGGGAAAGGCAAGGCGCATCTCATTGAGGTTGTGTCTGATGTGGATGATGAGCATATACATGATACAAATTTAGAGAGCAATGATTGTGAGGATGAACAAGAGGTCCCACAGGTGGAGCTTGGAGTGAGTGACGCATTGGATGCACCCAATCCTATCATTGCCACCTTTTCAGGAGTCCCTACATACCATCCCTTTCACTTGAAGGGAGTGATTAAGGGACAACGTGCGACTTGCCTAGTTAACAGTGGCATGATGCACAATTTTATTGATGAGGGACTAGTTGCTAAGCGATGATTGCAAGCAGAGGATTTTCTTGGTTTCAGTGTGACAGTAGCAAATGGATTTTCTATGAGGTGCACCAGGGTAGTTCCGCAACTTAGTATACAGTTGGGAGATTACACCTTGACCGATGATTTTTATGTTGTGGGTCTGGGTGACATTTATGCAGTGTTAGGCTTCCAATGGTTACAGTCACTTGGTAGGTATATACAGGATTTTAAGAGGATGGAGTTGGAGTTTATAGTTGGAGGCTGGCGAACCGCCCTGACTGACCAGATCCGACACTGATATCAATGAATGAATAATGACTGGATTTTAATTGATCAATTACAAGAGGATCAAAATACAAGCATACCCGGAGAGCTGAAAGATAACAATGGCTGCCTTTAATTTTCTGCTAAAAAGCACATCTTAATATAATTAGATTTCTCCAATTTTTGTACTCTTTGACCTCCAATTGAGTGCGGCTGGGTTCTCCAATGCTAGGCACCCCTTGCTGAATTTACTTTGATTTTTATGATGCCCTTTTTACCAAAATCGCCCCCTCTTAAATAAGCTGCCTCCCTACTGCAATTAATGACTATAGAGCAGGCCGTACCACCTAGAATCTTGTGCTAGCAACCACAATAATCTTTTGAGATGCCCCACTCAAAACTCTGGATCTTCTGGAAGATGAATACACTTGAACCCTCTGATGTCTTCACTAATTTGCACAAATAGAACTTCTGTATGAAGCTCCCCTAAATGCCAAATTCAATGGATATTTCACCACCTCAAATGGCTGCAACACTAAAGAGTTTATCGTTCTCCAATGGCTTGAAAGACAAAAACCCTTGACTTCTTCTCATAGACAATTTTCATCACATCAAAATGCTCAAGAATGAATTCGATTTTTCACTGGCTTCATTTATAAATCCTCAAAGAGGGTCGACCCCCTCAAAAAGCACATTAAATGCATTTTAATGTTATAACATTTGCACTTTAATAATTTTAATATTATCACCTTGGGATAGGCACCCAAAAATTAATTAAATATCATGGCCCCTTTTTAATGATGAATTGACCCTCAATTATAAAGTTAAATTATAACTTTATAATATTTCCTTTTAATGTTTAAATATTATTTGAGCCATTAAAACATTAATATCTCCTTCAATATTTAATATTTCATCAAACCGTCTGAACTGGGGGTCAACTCTATAAATCCCAACATGACTGAGTGCCTTACTAAAAATAGTAAGGGTCCCTTTCAACCGAACTCAGGCTTACTATAAATAGTAAGTATAGCAAACGGGCCTTTGGAGACACCAAACGAAAGCCAGAACTGGAAGCCACTGAACTCTGGAGAAGATAAAAGCCTTTGCTGACCAAGACTCTACCTTAGAAGTTCCCCTAACCATCTGTGTTAGCCTATGAGGGCCAGTGATAGGGTAAACCATCCGCAAAACATGATCATGCTAAAAAGGGGACATTACAGTCCTCCCTCCCTGAAATTGCTTGTCCCCAAGCAATCTCAACTGCCAAAAGAGACTCCTCTGTAAGATCACTCCACCAGGATCCCACAGGTAGAACTGTGCCATGTCCCTGATATCATCAAACTGCTCCTATAACACCATGCACAAAACAATTGACTGAACCCGCTGAGTCAACTCAAACTCGCCATCCGCTGTTGCAGGAGTATGAGTCTCAAAAGGAAGCGATTCAAAAGACTGACCATATTTGCTTCCAAACTTTGGGCAAGGCAAACTGTCATAACCGCTGTCAAGTACATGCGCCACTGAATTGTGCATCTGAAATAAGTCATGCACAGGAGGGTCAAATGTGAAATTGTGCGCACTCCTCACTGTGTATACCTTAGAAAATTCCTCTGTGAGCCGTGTCTGAAACCCCGATGCACTGGAAGGATCCCAAACACTACGATCAACATTTATCTCGAGACTAGGGTCAAGAGAATGATCAACATCAATTTCAAAGAGCGGATTGTCATATGACGATGTAACATCCGCCTCAAACAAGGGGTTGGTCACGAACTGTACCGAACCTCCAGGCTGATCTGAATCAGCTGCCTCTGAACCCTCGGAGTACTGAGTAAAACCATGTCCACTCTGCACAAACTCCTCCTCTACCCTCTCACTCTTCTTATTAATGAGGGAGATAGAGTTTGGACTGCCATCTAAAATTCACCTCAACACATATCTCCTACCATCAATCTCAAATGACATCTCCACCTTAGGTACATTGAGGGTAAATACTCCCAAGTCCTGGAGCGATTTCATGCCCAGAACTATATCCATCTCACCCATGTTAACCACATAGAAATCAGAATGTAACTCGTAGCTGTTCAGTATCAAAGTGAGATTAGTAATCCGCCTGGTGCACGCGAGGGTATATCCATTAGCCACTCGAACTCTGAATCCATCAAAATCCTTGGCCTGAAGTCTGCATCTAGCCACAAAACCCTCATCAATAAAATTATGCGTTGCTCTAGTATCCAACATAGCAACACAGCTGATTTGAATCTAAATCCTCATAATATGCCCACATGATATGATTTGCTTTGCCCTTAGGTCACAAAGGGCAATCATGATCCTTGTTATATGGTTCCTTACACCAAAAACATAATTTCTTTTTTCTCAACTCCTCATGTGTCTCCTCATCCACCATGGTTGCTGATTTCTTTTTCTTATCAGCAATTTGTTGAGATTCCTCAGTGCTGGTTGAAGGAACGTCCTCGTGTGAGCTCTTGCTTTTTGGGTCTGCAAACCCCATACTCCTGGCCTTTTTCATTGCCTCATGTAGTGTTGGTGGATCGAAATCCTTAACCCACCCTCATAATGGTTCCAATAAGCCCTCCATAAAGAGTACAACTAGCCTCCTCTCAGATATGTTGGGTACCATTATGAATAACCTCTGGAAATCACCAATGTAGTTCTCCAAACTACTGACCTGCTTCAATTGTGCTAAGTCTCTGAAATATACTTCCGGATCCTTTTTATCAAACCGTTCAACCAGCCTATCAACAAACTCCTGATAGGAAGTGATGTGGCTATGCTGCAACGTCACCAACCCACAATACCACCAATCGTGTGCTACTCCCTCTAGGTGTAAGGTGGCATATTTAATCGCATCACTCTCCACCATGGGTCTAAGTGTCAGAAAGGTGTCAAGTTTGTGAACCCAAGCCTGAGCTGTAACCTTTCCACTACCATCAAACATGGGCAATGTGAGCTTACTGGTAGCATGCTTCAGATCACCATTTTGATTCATCGGTCCCCTATCCTGCCTGGACCTGTAATGCTCTCTCCTCTGGCTCACAAATCTGTCAAAGCTAATGTGCTCTCACTTGAGGTTTCAACAATTCCCACTCATCATTTGTTTCCATAATATTATCAGCAAACATTGGTTCACCATCTACACCCCCATTCTCCTCCTTTGGTTCATTTCTCAGGAAAGTGGGTCGTGTAGGCCTATCTATAGTGCGAGAAGGTGCCCTATGTACTCTCTGTGATCCAACTATACTCCGATTATCATCCTAATCTTGGTGCTGTCTCCTGGGTAAATTCAACTGTTGCAAGGTTGTCGTAAGCTACTGTAATACATCAGCTACCTGCTGCTGGACAACCCGTAAATCCCTCAAGGTCTCTCTCACCTCTTTGTCACCATCCCTCGGTGGACTATTTTCCCTTCGGTCACCCATGCCTGCAACCTGTTCTGTAGGTCCTGAGGAGGACCCCTAATGAATCCCAATCCATCCAGAAACTGTTTGCCCTTTAGGTACCTGTGGTGGCTGCCAATTCTTACAAAGTTCTCTCTCGTAATACCTTTTTGCTCTGTCACTTAGTTGCATCAACATTCTTATTTAACCCAGAGGATGGCAGGAAACCACTCTGATACCAATGTAAAAACTTCTCTTCTCTCGACTGCGGAGACTGATTGTTTTTGTTTTGTTTTGCAATTTTGTGTTTGAGGGTTTATGTTTTTGCAAATAATGATGCCAAATGCAATAAATTGAATGAAAGAAATACAATAATTAAAAGGAATAGCAGCTCTTCATTTATTTGATTTAATTGATCAATTACAAGAGGATCAAAATACAAGCATACCCAGAGAGCTGAAGGATAACAATGGCTTCCTTTAATTTTCTGCTAAAAAGCACATCTTAATATAATTCGATTTCTCCAATTTTTCTACTCTTTGACCTCCAATTGAGTGCGGCTGGGTTCTCCAAGGCTAGGCGCCCCTTGCTGAATTTACTTAGATTTTTATGATGCCTTTCTTACCAAAATCGCCCCCTCTTAAATAAGCCGCCTCCCTGCTGCAGTTAATGATTGTAGAGCAAGCCGTACCACCTAGAATCTTGTGCTAGCAACCACAATAATCTTTTGAGATGCCCCACTCAAAACTCTGGATCTTCTGGAAGATGAATACACTTGAACCCTCTGATGTCTTCACTAATTTGCACAAATAGAACTTCTGTATGAAGCTCCCCTAAATGCCAAATTCAATGGATATTTCACCACCTCAAATGGCTGCAACACTAAAGAGTTTATCGTTCTCCAATGGCTTGAAAGACAAAAACCCTTGACTTCTTCTCATAGACAATTTTCATCACATCAAAATGCTCAAGAATGAATTCGATTTTTCACTGGCTTCATTTATAAATCCTCAAAGAGGGTCGACCCCCTCAAAAAGCACATTAAATGCATTTTAATGTTATAACATTTGCACTTTAATAATTTTAATATTATCACCTTGGGATAGGCACCCAAAAATTAATTAAATATCATGGCCCCTTTTTAATGATGAATTGACCCTCAATTATAAAGTTAAATTATAACTTTATAATATTTCCTTTTAATGTTTAAATATTATTTGAGCCATTAAAACATTAATATCTCCTTCAATATTTAATATTTCATCAAACCGTCTAAACTGGGGGTAAACTCTGTAAATCCCAACATGATCGAGCGCCTTACTAAAAATAGTAAGGGTCCTCTCAACCAAACTCGGGCTTACTATAAATAGTAAGTATAGCAAATGGGCGTCTGGAGACACCAAACGAAAGTCAGAACTGGAAACCACTGAACTCTGGAGAAGATAAAAGCCTCTGCTGACCAAGACTCTACCTTAGAAGGCCCCCTAGCCATCTGTGTTAGCCTACGAGGGCTAGAGATAGGCTAAACCATGCACAAAACGTGATCATGCTAGAAAGGGGACATTACATTCATTTCATCCAAGTCACCTTCTTGATAGGATGACCAGCCATTCCACATTGATGTCCAAACAGTAGTGGACAAACATGGAGCAATATTCGGTGATATTCCTCCTCGCAGACCTCCTGACCGTGGATTTGAGCATGTGATAGAGTTAGAAAAGGGCGCCAAGCCCGTGATTACTACTCCTTATCGTCATCCTAAGAAATTTAAGGATTAAATAGAGAAGTCTATTCGTGAGCTTCTGGATATGGGGCACATCAGATCTAGTTCTAGCCCCTTTGCTTCTTCTGTGTTGTTGGTGAAGAAGGATGGCACTATGCGCATGTGCATTGATTACCATGCATTGTACAAGAAAACAATCAAGAACAGGTATCCTATTTCGTGCATAGATGAGTTATTAGATGAGCTTTAAGGTGCAGTGCACTTCTTGAAGATTGACTTTCGATCAAGGTACCATCAAATTTGTGTGCGTGAGGACATACATAAGACAACATTCAGATGTCATTATGGGCACTATGAGTTTTTGGTAATGCCTTTTGGCCTTACAAACTGTAGAAACCCCTATTCTCACTGTCTAAAAAACTGAATGTTTTTTGTTTGTTTTTGATTTTTTTGTGAATGTTTTGGTTTTTGCATGCAATAATAAAGAATGCAATTTTGAAAGAATTGCTTGTAAAATCTATAATAAATTCAATAAGCTGAAAGTTGACATATTTGAATCTCTGAATCGATGACAAATGGTTTTATTATGCTTTCACGGTGCTTACAATATTCAAACCCTAACATGCAAATAAAAAGACAAAGCCGATTGCATTAATTAAAACCCTGATTTGCTGATTACAGGCGCTCCAGAATGGTGTAGGTTTTGTATGGCCAACCTCATACAACATTTCTCCTGCCTCGAAAGGTGTGCAAACCCTTGAGATATGCAAGGCGTCCCATTTGATGTTGGTAGAGACTGAAAAAAGCAAGGTGTCCCACTCTACAAGAGAAGTACGGCCTCAAGGCTGAATAGTACGGCCCAAAACCAGCAAGAGCAAATCCGTACCTTGTTGGAAAAAGTGCCAGATAAAGATTCCAACCAGCCGCTCAAGATTATTCCCTTCTTTGACAAATATGAATCAATCTCCGAATGATAACTTCTAAATAAGCTCTGTGATAATTTCTGGATGAAACTATCTCTCTGATAAGCAATAAATCAGCTGGTATTTCACAGCCTCTGAACTGTAGACACTGAAGATGGCTCGTTCTCCAATGCAAAAGACAACTGAAACCCTTGGCTCCGTTCTCTGAAGGAAGATTTGATCAAAGTCGATTTTCATAACATAATAAAATGAGTTTCTCTCAAAGAAACTTATAATTCCTTAGTTGGGTCGATTTCTCTCAAAAAACACCATTTAAAATAAACTTGAAATTTCACTTTTAATTATTCAATAGTTGGACGCCCTTTTTTAATTAAAATAATTAATTAAAAATGGCCCCTTCTTCATGATGGTCGACCCCTTTAAATAATCACTTAAGTTATAATATTAAATTATATTATAACTTTGTAATATAAGCTTCAAATTAATTAATATTTATTTTGACAAATCAATATTAATATCTCTCTCAAAATAGGTCCGATTAACAAACCGTCTGAAGCCGGATGATAAGTGATTGAATTTGCATATGACCAGACCATACTACCAAAAATGGTAGGGGTGCTCCGCTGAGTGTCTCCACTTACTAAAAATAGTAAGTCAAGCAAATGGTGTCCAAACGACTCCAAACGAAAGCCAAGCTAAATGATTCTACCAACTGAAGCCAAGCCAAGCCTCAACCAGACCCTCTATCCACCTTATCAGCCTACGAGGGTCACATAATAGGCTAATCTCAAGATTTGAAAGATGTCAACTGGAAGGGGACATTACAGTCCACCCCTCCTGAAATTGCTTGTCCTCAAGCAATCTCAACTCCGGATGCTGCAAAATCTCCTCACTCTCCCATGTAGCATCCTCCACTGGTAAATCCCTCCATTTCACCAAATATTCCTTGATAGTCCTCCTGCGCAACTGTCTCTCTCTGTATTCCAGTATCGACTCAAGAACTAAGATCAACTTTCCCTCATCATCTAAGGGAGGTAATACTGCTGAAGGTACCACACGATGTCCTAACGCCTTATTGAGACGTGACACATGAAAAACATTGTGGACCTTACTATCTGCGGGAAGCTCTAGCTCATAAGCCACTTCGCCCACACGCCTGACAATCCTGAAAGGACCATAATATCGTGGCTTGAGCTTCTCGGATCCACTCTTCCTGAGAGTAGACTGTCTGTAGGGCTGCAGCATAAGATATACCATGTCTCCCACCTCAAAAGATCTCTCTGTCCTCTGATCTACATACTGCTTCTGCTGGTTCTGTGCCTTAGCAATATTCTCCTTAAGAGCCCTTACAATATCTTGACTCTCCTGCAATGTAGAAACCCCTGTTCTCGCTAACTTCTGAAACTGCTAGTTTTTGTTTGTTTTTGTGTATTTTGATTTTTTTTGTGTTTTTGCATGACAGATGAAAATTGTGATTTTGGAAGAAATTGCTGAATAAATTAAAATAAAATGATACAACTCTGGAAATGATAGAATCTACTGAATCTCCTGATGCCAGACTATTTATTAATCTTCTAGAATGATTACAAATAAGATCTGGTAACATGCAATTAAAAAGGCGACAATATTTTTATTAAAAACCTGGTTATTGCAGCAAGTTGAAAAGTGCATGAAATGGTACGGCCTTCACAGGAATCAACTTCTCCCTCCGTCTGTTGATCTCAAATGGTTCCAGATGCAACTGCGCCCCATTTGGTGAAGTTAGAATGCCAGAAAGGAAGGCGTTTTTCCCAAGACAAAAGTACGGCCTTTTCAAGATGGTACGGCCTTTAGTAGAGAGGTATGGCTTGCAACAGCAGCAACAATAAAAGGTATGACCCTTCTGTGAAGTCTCCAGATCTCAGAAAGTAGGCGCCTTGACTGAAGAAGCTCCTCTGGATGAATTACAAACTGAAACCATGAATGTATTTCCGACTGTGAAGCTCTGTGACAACCTCTGAATGAAGTTATCTCTCTGACTGGCAATAAATCAGCTGATATTTCACAGCCTCTGAACTGCACACACTGAAGATTGCACGTTCTCCAATGCAAGTTGAAAACTGGAACCCTTGGCTCTGTTCTCAGAAGAAAGACTCAGCAAAAATTCGACTTCAATCATAATGAGCTCAAATCCCAATGAAAACCCTTATATCTCCTCAAAAGTTCGACTTTTCTCAATTAGGCATCATTTAAATAAATTCAAACTTTTCTTTTCAATTTTTCAATAGTTTTCAATCTCACTTTTAATTATAAATTATAATTAAAAGTGGCCCCTTCAATGATGGTCGACCCCTTGAGACAATTCACTTAAGTTATAATATTAAAATATTATAACTTTATAATATAAGCTTCGAATAATTAATATTTAATTAATCAATTAAAATATTAATATCTCCCTCAAAATATGTCCGATTCACGAACCGTCTGAAGTTGGTGAATAAGTGAGTGATTCTCGCACATGACCAAACCATACCGCTAAAATAGTACTGCAAATCGCTAAAAATAGCAAGTCAGGCAAAAGACGTCCGAATGAGCCCTAACGAAAGCCAACTGGTAAAACTCTGACAATCGAAGCCAAGCCAAGCTCCATCAAGACCCTCTATCCATCCTATCAGCCTACGAGGGTCGCATAATAGGCTAATCATAAGCTCTGAGAGATGTCAACTGGAAGGGGACATGACAGTCCGCCCCTCCTAAAATTGCTTGTCCTCAAGCAATCTCAACTCCGGATGCTGCAAAATATCCTCGCTCTCCCACGTAGCATCCTCCATTGGTAAATCTCTTCATTTCACCAAATATTCCCTGATAGTCCTCCTACGCAACTGTCTCTCTCTGTACTCCAGGATAGACTCAGGTACTAAAACCAACTTTCCCTCATCATCTAAGGGAGGTAAAACTGCTGAAGGCACCACACGGTGTCCCAACGCCTTCTTGAGACGTGACACGTGAAAAACATTGTGGACCTTGCTATCCGCCGGAAGCTCTAGCTCATAAGCCACCTCTCCAACATGCCTCAGAATCCTGAAAGGACCATAATATTGTGGCTTAAGCTTCTCCGAACCACTCTTCCTAAGAGTAGACTGGCGGTAGGGCTGCAGCATAAGATAGACCATGTCACCCACCTCAAAAGACCTCTCTGTCCTCTTCTGATCTGCGTACTGCTTCTGCTGATTCTGTGCCTTAGCAATATTCTCCTTGAGAGCTCTCATAGTGTCCTGACTCTCCTGCAACAAGTCTCCAGCACTCGGCACCCTACTGTCACTCAGTAGCAAATCCAGAAAGCTTGGTGCCTCGTAACCGTATAATGCCATGAAAGGGGACATCTGAATGGTCATGTGGAAGGTAGTATTATAGCAATACTCGCATAGATATATCCACTTGACCCACGCCTTTTGCTGCCCTGCAATATAGTTCCGGAGGTAACCTTCCACCCATTTATTCACTATCTCCGTTTCACCATCAGTCTGCGGGTGGTAACTGGTGCTCGGTGTAAGCTCGGTCCCACAAAGTCTGAACACCTCATGCCAGAAGTGACTCAGGAACCGACTATCCCTGTCACTCACTATGCTCCGAGGCAACCCATGTAGTCTGAATACCTCACGGAAGAAGACCTCTGCTACTTGTGTAGCTGTGTAAGTGGTGGTAATCGGAAAGAAGTGGGCATACTTCGTCAGCCGATCCACAACCACATATATGCAATCCCGTCCTTGGGCTTTAGGCAAGCCCGTAATGAAATCCATCGACAGGCATTCCCACTTCCTGTCAGGAATCGAAAGTGGCTGCAATAATCCTGCCGGATACGTGTTCTCTTGCTTGTTCTGTTGACAAACAGGGCACTCACGCACATACTGAAGAACATTTGCCTTGAGTCCTTTTCATGTAAATCTCTCCCGAATCTGTCTGTACGTTTTGAAGTACCCGGGATGTCTTGCTATAGGTACATCATGAAAGGCTCGCATGATAGTGTTCTTCATCTCTGAACCTGGGATCAAATAAATCCTGTTCTTGTAAATGATCAAGTCATTCACAAGCATGTATCTGGTGTCAATCATCAATCCTTCAACAATACTAGATGCCCAAGTATCCTTGGCATACTCTGCCACAATCAAATGCCTCCAATCCTCTGTAATGTGAACCATAGAGCTCAGATAAGGCCTGCGTGAGAGAGCGTCAGCCACTACATTCTGGGTGCCTTTGATGTAAGAGATATCGAAGTCATATGCCTGCAATTTGCTCACCCACTTCTGTTGACGATCATTGAGATCTCGCTGCCCTAGGAAATGCCTCAAACTTTTGTGGTCAGTTTTAATGCAAAACTTACTGCCCACAAGATATTGCCTAAATTTAGCCAAGGCGTGCATTATGGCCAACATCTCCTTATCATAAATACTGTAAAGTCTCTCTGGCCCTCTGAGTTTTCGGCTCTCGTAAACGATAGGGTGCTTGTCCTGCATAAGCACTGCTCCAATGCCCTCACCAGAAGCATCGCACTGAAGCTCAAAAGGCTTCGAAAAATCAGGTAGTGCCAACACTGGACACGTAGTCATCAGCTCCTTGAACCTCACAAAACACTCCTGTGCCTCAGGAGTCTAACAGAATGCACCTTTTTTCAACAAATCCGTCATAGGTGTTGCATGTCGTGAATAACCATTCACAAATCTGCGGTAAAAACCACACAAACCAAGAAATCCTCGCAGCTGTGTAAGGTTCGCCGGAGTAGGCCAATCTATAATAGCGCGGATCTTCTCAGGATCCATCTGCACTCCCTCTGCACTGATGATATGACCTAAGTAGAGCAACTTGGTCATCCCCAAATCACATTTGGACTCCTTGGCGTACAAGGACTCCCTCTCCAAAATACTGAGCACGGTCTCCAGATGAGCCAAATGCTCCTGCCAAGTCCTGCTGTAAATAAGAATGTCATCGAAGAAGACAAGTACATATCTCCTCAGCTGTGAATGGAAGACCCTGTTCATGGTGGACTGAAATGTCGCTGGCGCGTTGGTGAGCCCAAATGGCATCACCACAAACTTGAAGTGTCCACAATGACAACGGAATGCAGTCTTCTCAACATCCTGCTCACGAACTCTGATTTGGTGATATCCTGATCTCAGGTCTATCTTCGTGAAGTAGCATGCACCATGGAGCTCATCAATAAGCTCATCTATGCGGGGTATGGGGTACCTGTTTTTGATAGTCCTCTTATTCAGGACTCTGTAATCTATGCACATGCGAAGGGTACCGTCTTTCTTCTTCACTAGGACAACTGAAGAAGCGAATGGTGACTTACTCGGTCGAATGTGACCCATAGCAAGCAGCTCCTTTATAGTCTTCTCTATCTCATCCTTCAACCTCTTAGGATGCCTGTAGGGAGTAATCATGACAGGCTTAGCGCCCTCCTCAAGCTCTATAATGTGCTCAATGCCCTTGTTTGGAGGTCTCCCTGGTGGAATATCACTGAAAACCTTCTCATGCTCGACTCTCAACTGCTGAATGTCAGGATGATACTCAGTCTTAGGCTGTCCCTCCTGTATAGGTGCTAATGTGCACTCGGCAGCCCACTCTACCATGTCATGTCGCATGAGTCTCTCCATCCGACGAAAGGAAATAGTCTTGATATTGCTGTCTCGAATGGCCTTCAGGATATGTGTCTTCCCATCCACATCAAAACGAATCTCCATGTCTTTGAGACGAAGAGTGACTTCCTCAAGGGAATGAAGCCACTTCATGCCCAAGACTAAATCGATATCCCCCATGTTCACCACGTAATAATCAGCCTTGAATTCATAATTATTCAAGCGCAAGGGGAGATCCTTAATCATACGTTCACACCTGAGAGTGTAACCGTCTGCCACCTTAACTCTAATGCCTTCGAACTCCTCGGTAATGAGTCCATGCTTCTCCACAAATCTAGCATCGATAAAATTGTGGGTGGCTCCTATATCAAGAAGGGTAATGACCCTTTGTCCTGCCAAAACTCCACGAAGTCTGAATGAACCTTCCTGCTGAATGGTAGATAGTCGTGCCTCCTGAATCTGAAGCTCTGACTCTGCCTCTGCCTTAGGCTCTTAAGCCTCTGACTCTGACTCCTCAGAACTCTCCTGTTGTTTGGAATTCTCGGATTCCGACTCCTCGTAATAAGCCCACATCACTCGATTGGCCTTGCCCTTAGGCCGCAAAGGACAATCATGGTTGGCATCATAGGGACCTTTGCAGTAGAAGCAAAGCTTCTTCCTGCGTAGATCATTAAGAGCCTCGCGATCCAAGGGTGGTGCTGCTGATTTTCCCTTTGAATCATTCTTAAAATCTGATTTTTCTCTGTTAAAATATGATTTCTCTCTGTTTTTATTGAAGCCCTTATTGTCCCTGAATGAAGAAGTGTTTCTGGAATTGAATCTACTCGATGGTGCTGCCAACTCCATGCTACACGCCTTCTTCATAGCTTCCTATAACGAAGGAGGATCAAAGGATTTGATCCAACCTCTCAATGGTTCCGTCAGTCCCTCCATGAAAAGCACTACAAGATGCCTCTCTGATATATTAGGAACCATAACTGACAGTCGCTGGAAGTCACCTATGTAAGACTCCAAACTGCCACTCTGTTGCAACTGAGCCAAATCTCTGAAATAGGACTCTGGATCCTTCCTGTCAAATCGTTCCACCAACCTGTCAACGAACTCCTGATATGAGGTGATCCGATCATGCTGGAGTGTCACCATCCCGTGGTGCCACCAGTCGTAAGCTACTCCCTCAAGATGCAATGTCGCATACCTGATAGCATCCCTCTCAGCCATTGGACGCAATGTGAGGAAAGTGTCTAGCTTACTGATCCAGGCCTGGGCTGTAACCTTGCCACTACCGTCGAACATCGCTAGAGTGAGTCTGTTGGTAGCATGCTTCAGATCATTATTCTGGTGTCTAGGTCTCCAATCCTGTCGACCTCTGTGATGTTCTCTCCTCTGTGTAATGAATCTGTCAAAGGTAATCCTCTCTCTGACATCAGGTGGTACTAACTCCCACTCCTCGTTCGTTGCCATAAGTGTATCTGCGAACAACTCCTCATGCTCCTCACCTGCCATAGCCTCATAGGCCTCCCGTCTCACAAAAGTAGGCCTAGTTGGCCTGTCTGCCGTCCGTGAAACAGTCCTAGGTGCTCTCTATGATCCTGCATCACTCTGTCCTCGTCACGATGTGGTGACGCTCTCCCTCGGCGCCTCTGGAGTGCCACTGCCAACTGCTGTAGCACATCGTTCGTTGCCGTTGACCTGCTCGTAAATCTCTGAGAGAGTGTAGAACCTTTGCATCGTCCTGATCCCTAGGGTTTTGAGGAATATCTGTTCTGTTAGCCATGTTTCCCGGCTGCTTGATCAAACCCTGTTGCCTGTTAATCAAGGCTCTCCTGCGAGTATAATACCTGTGTGGCCCAACCTCTTGTGGCTGCATAAGATTACTAAACCCTCAGGATGGCAGGATTTGGCTCTGATACCACTGTAGAAACCCCTGTTCTCGCTAACTTCTGAAACTGCTAGTTTTTGTTTGTTTTTGTGTATTTTGATTTTTTTTGTGTTTTTGCATGACAGATGAAAATTGCGATTTTGGAAGAAATTGCTGAATAAATTAAAATAAAATGATACAACTCTGGAAATGATAGAATCTACTGAATCTCCTGATGCCAGACTATTTATTAATCTTCTAGAATGATTACAAATAAGATCTGGTAACATGCAATTAAAAAGGCGACAATATTTGTATTAAAAACCTGGTTATTGCAGCAAGTTGAAAAGTGCATGAAATGGTACGGCCTTCACAGGAATCAACTTCTCCCTCCGTCTGCTGATCTCAAATGGTTCCAGATGCAACTGCGCCCCATTTGGTGAAGTTAGAATGCCAGAAAGGAAGGCGTTTTTCCCAAGACAAAAGTACGGCCTTTTCAAGATGGTACGGCCTTTAGCAGAAAGGTACGGCTTGCAACAGCAGCAGCAATAAAAGGTACGACCCTTCTGTGAAGTCTCCAGATCTCAGAAAGTAGGCGCCTTGACTGAAGAAGCTCCTCTGGATGAATTACAAACTCAAACCATGAATGTATTTCCGACTGTGAAGCTCTGTGACAACCTCTGAATGAAGTTATCTCTCTGACTGGCAATAAATTAGCTGATATTTCATAGCCTCTGAACTGCACACACTGAAGATTGCACGTTCTCCAATGCAAGTTGAAAACTGGAACCCTTGGCTCTGTTCTCAGAAGAAAGACTCAGCAAAAATTCGACTTCAATCATAATGAGCTCAAATCCCAATGAAAACCCTTATATCTCCTCAAAAGTTCGACTTTTCTCAATTAGGCATCATTTAAATAAATTCAAACTTTTCTTTTTAATTTTTCAATAGTTTTCAATCTCACTTTTAATTATAAATTATAATTAAAAGTGGCCCCTTCAATGATGGTCGACCCCTTGAGACAATTCACTTAAGTTATAATTTTAAAATATTATAACTTTATAATATAAGCTCCGAACAATTAATATTTAATTAATCAATTAAAATATTAATATCTCCCTCAAAATATGTCTGATTCACAAACCGTCTGAAGCTAGTGAATAAGTGAGTGATTCTGCACATGACCAAACCATATTGCTAAAAATAGCAGGGGTGCTCCGCTGAATGCCAAATACTGCTAAAAATAGCAAGTCAGGCAAAAGATGTCTGAATGAGCCCGAACGAAAGCCAACTGGTAAAACTCTGACAACCGTAGCCAAGCCAAGCTCCATCAAGACCCTCTATCCATCCTATCAGCCTACGAGGGTCGCATAATAGGCTAATCATAAGCTCTGAGAGATTTCAACTGGAAGGGGACATGACATGCAATAAGTCTCCAGCACAAGGCACTCTACTGTCACTCAGTAGCAAATCAAGGAAACTCGGCGCCTCATACCCATACAACGCCATGAAGGGAGACATCTGAATGGTCATGTGAAAGGTGGTATTGTAACAATACTCACATAAATATATCCACTTGACCCACGCCTTTTGCTGCCCTGCAATGTAGTTCCTGAGGTAGCCTTCCACCCATTTGTTCACTATCTCCGTCTGACCATCGGTCTGCGGGTGGTGACTGGTTCTTGGCGTAAGCTCGGTCCCACAAAGTCTGAACACCTTCTGCCAGAAGTGACTCAGGAACCGACTATCCCTGTCGCTAACTATGCTCCGCGGCAACCCATGTAATCTGAAAACGTCACGGAAGAAAACCTCTGCTACCTGTGTAGCTGTGTAAGTGGTGGTGATCGAAAAGAAGTGGGCATACTTTGTCAGCTGATCCACAACTACATATATGCAATCACGTCCGTGGGCTTTAGGCATTCCGGTAATAAAATCCATCGACAGGCATTCCCACTTCCTATCAAGAATTGGAAGTGGCTGCAATAATCCTGCCGGATACGTGTTCTCCTTCTTGTTCTGCTGACAAACAGGGCACTCACGCACATACTGAAGAACATCTGCCTTAAGTCCCTTCCATGTAAACCTTTCCCAAACCTGTCTGTATGTTTTGAAGTACCCGGGATGCCCTGCTGTAGGTACATCATGAAAGGCTCGCATAATGGTGTTCATCATCTCTGATCCTGGGATCAAGAAAATCCTGTTCTTGTAAATGATCAAGTCATTCACAAGTGTGTACCTGGTGTCCACCATAAATCCCTCAACAATACCAGATGCCGAAGTATCCTTGGCATATTCTGCCACAATCAAATGCCTCCAGTCCTCTGCAATATGTACCATAGAACTCAGATAAGGCCGGCGTGAGAGAGCGTCAGCAACAACATTCTGGGTACCTTTGATGTAGGTAATATCAAAGTCATATGCCTGTAACTTACTAACCCACTTCTGCTGACGGTCATTTAAATCTTGCTGCCCTAGGAAATGCCTCAAGCTATTATGATCAGTTTTAATACAAAACTTACTACCCACGAGATATTGCTTGAATTTGGCCAAGGCATGCATTATGGCGAGCATTTCCTTATCATAAATATTGTAAAGCCTCTCTGGTCCTCTTAGTTTTTTCCTCTCATAAACAATCGGGTGCTTGTCCTGCATAAGCACCGCTCCAATACCCTCACCAGAAGCATCACATTGAAGCTCAAAAGGCTTCGTAAAATCTGGTAGTGCCAACACTGGACACGTAGTCATAAGCTCCTTGAACCTCACAAAACACTCGTGTGCCTCAGGGGTCCAAAAGAATGCACCTTTTTTTAACATATCCGTCATAGGTGCTGCATAGCGTGAATATCCACTGACAAATCTATGATAGAATCGCATAACCCAAGGAATCCTCGCAGCTGTGTAAGGTTCGCTGGAGTAGGCCAATCTACAATAGCACGGATCTTCTCAGGATCCATCCGCACTCCCTCTGCACTGATGATATGGCCTAAGTATAACAACTCAATCATCCCTAAATCACACTTGGACTCCTTGGCGTACAAGGACTCCCTCTCCAAAATGCTGAGTACTGTATCCAAATGAGTCAAATGCTCTTGCCAAGTCCTGCTGTAGATCAGAATATCATCGAAGAAGACAAGTACATATCTCCTCAGATGTGAATGGAAGACCCTGTTCATGGTGGACTGGAATGTCGCTGGAGCGTTGGTTAGCCCAAATGGCATCACCACAAACTCGAAGTGTCGACAATGACAACGGAAAGCAGTCTTCTTAACATCCTGTTCACGGACTCTAATCTGGTGATATCCCGATCTCAAGTCTATCTTGGAGAAGTAACAGGCACTGTGGAGCTCATCAATAAGCTCATCTATACGGGTTATGGGATACCTGTTTTTGATGGTCCTCTTATTCAGGACTCTGTAATCAATGCACATACGAAGTGTACCAGCTTTCTTCTTCACTAGAACCACTGAAGAAACAAATGGTGATTTACTTGGCCGAATCTGACCCATAGCAAGCAGCTCCTTGATAGTCTTCTCTATCTCATCCTTAAGCCGCTTTGGATGTCTGTAAGGAGTAATCCTGATGGGCTTAGTGCCCTCCTCAAGCTCTATGATGTGCTCAATGCCCCTGTCTAGAGGTCTCCCTGGTGGAATATCACTGAAAACCTTCCCATGCTTAACTCTGATCTGCTGAATGTCAGGGTGATACTCGGTCTTATGCTGTCCCTCCTGTATAGGTGTCAAAGTGCACTCGGCAGCCCACTCAACCATGTCATGACGCATAAGTCTCTCCATCCGTTGGAAGGAAATAGTCCTGATGTTACCGTCCCAAATGGCCTTCAGGATATGAGTCTTCCCATCCACATCAAACCGAATCTCCATGTCTTTGAGACGAAGTGTGACTTCCTTAAGGGAATGAAGCCACTTCATGCCCAAAACTAAATCAATATCTCCCATATTCACTACGTAATAATCAGCCTTGAATTCATAATTATTCAAGCGCAAAGGGAGATCCTTACTCATATGGTCACATCTGAGAGTGTAACCATCAGCCACCTTAACCCGAATTCCCTCAAACTCCTCGGTTATGAGTCCACGCTTCTCCACAAATCTAGTATCAATAAAATTGTGGGTGGCTCTCGTGTCTAGAAGGGTGATAACTTTTTGACCCGCCAAAACTCCACGAAGTCTAAAAGATCCCTCCTGCTGAATGCTAGACAACCATGCCTCCTGGATTTGGAGCTTTGACTCTGCCTCTGCCTTAGGCTCTGAAGCCTCTGATTCTGACTCCTCAGAACTCTCCTGCTGTTCAGAATTCTCAGATTCCGAATCCTCATAATAGGCCCACATAACTCTATTGGCCTTACCCTTAGGCCGCAAAGGACAATCGTGGTTAGCATGGTAGGGACTCTTGCAGTAGAAGCAGAGCTTCTTCCTGCGCAAATCATTAAGAGTCTCTCGATCCAAGGGTGCTGCTGTTTTACCCTTTCAGTCACTCTTAAAATCAGATTTCTCCTTATTTTTATTGAATCCCTTATTGTCCCTGAATGAAGAAGTATTTCTGGAGTTAAAGTTGCTAGATGGTGCTGCAAGTTCCATACTGCGTGCCTTCTTCATAGCTTCCTGTAATGAAAGAGGATCAAAAGCCTTGATCCAACCTCTCAGTGGTTCCAACAATCCCTCCACGAAGAGCACAACTAGACACCTCTGTGATATGTTGGGTGTAGAAACCCCTTGTTTCCCCTATTTTTGAATCTGACTATTTTTGTTTGTTTTCTGAAGTTTTTGGTTTTTTTGTGGTTTTTGCATGAATAAAGGAAATGACGATTTTGCAATAAATTGGTATAAAATTCAATAAAAATCATTCAACTCTATAAACTATAGAATCTATAGAGAAAATGGATGCTAGACTATTTATTATTCTTCTGAGATGATTATAATGAAGATCCAATTACATGCAACTAAGAAAACAATATTATTTGAAAACCTGGTTTTGCTGATTGCAGTCACCAGATGATGAAGAAGAAAGGCACGGCTCCCAATATATTTGCTTCCCTTCCTGATAGATGCTGGCAAGTGAACCTTGAAGTGCCTGCGCCCAATGCAATGATGTTTCAGAGCCAAAAGAGAAGGCGTTTCTCTTGGAAGAAATACAGCCTTGTTGATGGTACGGCCTGCTGTAATAATGGTACGGCTGCAGCAGCAGCAATAAATGCAAAGTACGGCTCTTCTTGATGATCTCTGACTTCAATTAGAATATGCGCCTAGATGAAGAAATCTCCTCTGGATGAAACCCTTAACGAAACTCTGATGGAAAATGATCTCTGAATGCTCTGTAATTTCTTCTGAATGAAGAAATCCCTCTGCGTGGCAATAAATCGGATGATATTTCACACCCTCTGAATCGCTCTCACTGGAGATGGCTCGTTCCCCAATGCTCTGAGACTGAAACCCTTGGCTTCCGTGCTCTGGTTGAAGACTTCAACAATTTTCAATAATCAATAATCATAATGGCTCGAATTCCAATGAAAATGCCTTATACACATGAAAAGTGCGAATTCCTTAAAGATAGGGATCATTAAAAGAATTCGACTTTTATTATTTAATTTCTCAATAGTCTCCGATTAAATTTTAATAATAAAATATAATCGTCAAATGGCCCCCCTTCCATGATGGGCGACCCCTTCAGCTCAAATCACTTAAGTCATAATATTAAAATATTACAACTTTATATTATATGCTCCAGTTAATTAATATTTAATTAATTCAATTAAATATTAATATCTCTCTCAATATTCACCCGATGCACGAGCCGTCTGAAGCTGACGAATAAAGAAGTGATTCTGAACGTAATCAATCCATACTGCTAAAAATAGCAGGGGTCCCACGCTGAGTGCCAAATACTGCTAAAAATAGCAACTTAGGCTAGAAGTGTCCAAACGAGCCCGAACGAAAGCCAACTGATCAAATACTGACAACTGAAGCTGAGCCAAGCTCCAACATGACCCTCTATCTAACCTATCACCTACGAGGGTCGCATAATAGGCTAATCCCGTGCTCTGAGAGATGTCAACTAGAAGGGGACATGACACCGCCCTCCAAATTGCTTGTCCTCAAGCAATCTCAACTTCGGATGTGCAGAATATCCTCACTCTCCCATGTAGCATCCTCAACAAAATCTCTCCATTTCACTAGATATTCCCTGATAGTCCTACGCAATCTCTCCCTGACTCCGTGATGGACTCGTGTACTAAAATCAGCTTTCCCTCATCATCTAAGGGAGGTAGAACTGCAGACGGTACCACATCAGGTCCCCTTCTTGAGGCGTGATACATGAAAAACATTGTGTACCTGCTCTCCGGAAGCTCAAGCTCGTAGCCACCTCTCCAACTCGCCAGATCCTAAAAGGACTGTAATACCGGGGTTTCTCGACCCACTCTTCCTAAGAGTGGACTGACAGTAGGGCTGCAGCATGAGATAAACCATGTCACCCACCTCAAAATGCCTCTCGGTTCTCTTCTGATCCGCATACTGCTTTTGCTAATTTTGTGCCTTGGCGATATTTTCCTTGAGAGCCCTCATAGTATCCTGACTCTCCTGCAACTAGTCTCCAGCACTCGGCACTCTACTGTTGCTCAGTAGCAAATCCAGAAAACTCGGCGCCTCATAACTGTACAACGCCATGAAAGGTGACATCTGAATGGTCATATGGAATGTCGTGTTGTAACAATACTCACACAAATGAATCCATTTGACCCATGCCTTCTGCTGCCCCGCAATATAATTATTGAGGTATCCTTCCACCCACTTATTCACTATCTCCGTTTGCCCATCTGTCTGAGGGTGGTAACTGGTGCTCGGTGTAAGCTCGGTTCCACAAAGTCTAAATACCTCCTGCCAGAAGTGACTCAAGAACCGACTATCTCTGTCGCTCACGATGCTGCAAGGCAATCCATGTAGTCTGAATACCTCACGAAAGAATACCTCTGCTACCTGTGTAGCTGTGTAGGTAGTGGTAATCGGGAAGAAGTGGGCATACTTCATCAGCCGATCCACAACTACATATATGCAATCTCGCCCTTGGGCTTTAGGCAAGCTCGTGATAAAGTCCATCGACAGGCATTCCCACTTCCTGTCAGGAATCGGAAGTGGCTACAATAATCCTGCCGGGTACGTGTTCTCCTGCTTGTTCTGCTGACAAACAGGGCACTCACGCACGTATTGAAGAACATCTGCCCTAAGTCCTTTCCATGTGAATCTCTCTCGAATCTGTCTATAGGTTTTGAAGTACCCGGGATGTCCTGCTGTAGGCACGTCATGAAAGGCTCGCATGACAATGTTCTTCACGTCTGAACCTAGGATCAAATATATCCTGTTCTTGTAAATGATCAAATCATTCATAAGCGTGTACCTGGTATCAATCGTCGATCCCTCAACAATGCTGGAGGCCCAAGTATCCTTGGCATACTCTGCCACAATCATATGCCTCCAATCCTCCGTAATATGAACCATAGAGCTCAAATATGGCCTGCGTGAAAGAGCATCAGCTACTACGTTCTGTGTACCTTTGATATACGAGATATCAAAGTCATATGCCTGCAATTTACTGACCCACTTCTGCTGACGATCATTGAGATCTCGCTGCCCCAAGAAGTGTCTCAAACTGTTATGGTCAGTTTTGATGCAAAATTTGCTGCCAACAAGATACTGCCTGAATTTTGCTAAGGCGTGCATGATAGCAAGCATCTCCTTATCATATATGCTATAAAGTCTCTCTGGCCCTCTGAGTTTATGGCTCTCATACACAATCGGGTGCTTGTCCTGCATAAGCACCGCACCAATGCCCTCACCTGATGCATCGCACTGAAGCTCAAAAGGCTTCGTAAAATCTGGTAGTGCCAAAACAGGGCATGTAGTCATTAACTCCTTAAATCTCATAAAACACTCCTGTGCCTCAGGAGTCCAAATAAATGCACCCTTCTTCAGTAAATCTGTCATAGGGGTTGCATGTCGTGAATAACCATTCACGAATCTACGGTAGAACCCACACAAACCTAGAAACCCTCTCAACTGTGTCAGGTTTGCCGGTGTAGGCCAATCAATAATAGCGCGGATCTTTTCAGGATCCATCCGCACTCCTCCTGCACTGATGATATGACCTAAATATAACAATTCGGTCATTCCCAAATCACATTTGGATTCCTTGGCGTACAAGGACTCCCTCTCCAGAATACTCAACACGGTCTCCAAGTGAGCCAAATGCTCCTGCCATGTCCTGCTGTAAATAAGGATATCATCGAAGAAGACCAACACAAATCTCCTCAGCAGTGAATGAAAAACCCTGTTCATCGTGGACTGAAATGTAGCTGGCGCATTAGTGAGCCCAAATGGCATCACTACGAACTCGAAGTGCCCACAATGACAACGGAAGGCAGTCTTCTCTATGTCCTGCTCACGAACCCTGATCTGATGATACCCCGACCGTAAGTCTATTTTAGTGAAGTAACATGCACCATGGAGCTCATCAATAAGCTCGTCTATCTGAGGTATTGGATACCTGTTTTTGATCGTCCTCTTATTCAGGACTTTGTAGTCAATGCACATGCGTAATGTTCCATCCTTCTTCTTTACCAAAACAACTGAAGAAGCAAATGGTGATATGCTAGGTTGAATGTGACCCATAGCAAGTAACTCCTTTATTGTCTTTTCTATCTCATCCTTCAACCTCTTAGGATGCCTGTAAGGAGTTATCATAACGGGCTTAGCGCCCTTCTCGAGCTCTATAATGTGCTCAATGCCCCTGTTTGGAGGTCTCCCTAGTGGAATATCACTGAATACCTTATCATGCTTGACTCTCAACTGCTGAATGTCCGGATGATACTCAGTCTTCTGCTGTCCCTCCTGTATAGGTGCCAATGTGCACTCGGCAGCCCACTCTACCATGTCGTGACGCATGAGCCTCTCCATCCGACGAAAAGAAATTGTTTTGATGTTGCTGTCCCGAATTGCTTTTAGAATATGTGTCTTCCCATCAACATCAAAACGGATCTCCATGTCCTTGAGACGAAGAGTGACTTCCTCAAGTGAATGAAGCCACTTCATGCCCAAGACCAAATCAATGTCTCCCATGTTAACTACGTAGTAATCAGCCTTGAACTCGTAATTGTTCAAGCGTAAGGGGAGATCCTTAATCATGCGTTCACACCTCAAAGTGTATCCGTTGGCCACCTTAACCCTAATGCCTTTGAACTCCTCAGTGATGAGTCCGCGTTTCTCAACAAATCTAGCATCTATAAAGTTGTGTGTGGCTCCTGTATGAAGAAGGGTAATGACCCTCTGTCCTGCCAACACTCCACGAATCTTGAAAGAGCCCTCCTGCTGAATGCTAGATAAGCGTGCCTCCTGTATCTGAAGCTCTGACTCTGCCTCTACCTTAGGCTCTGAAGCCTCTGGCTCTGACTCCTCAGAACTCTCCCGCAGTTCGGAATTCTCTGACTCCGAATCCTCATAATACGCTCACATCACTCGATTTGCCTTGCCCTTAGGCCTCAAAGGACAATCGTGATTGGCGTCATAGGGACCTTTGCAGTAGAAGCAAAGCTTCTTCCTGCGTAGATCGTTAAGGGCCTCACGATCCAAAGGTGGTGGTGCTGATTTACCCTTTGAATCATTCTTGAAATCTGATTTTTCTTTGTTAAAATCAGACTTCTCTCTGTTTCTGTTAAAACCCTTATTGTCCCTGAAAGATGAATTATTCCTAGAGTTGAATTTACTGGATGGTGCTGCCAACTCCATACTTCGTGCTTTCTTCATCGCTTCCTGTAACGAAGGAGGATCAAAGGCTTTGATCCAACCTCGCAATGGCTCTGTCAGCCCCTCCATGAAAAGCACTACCAATCGCCTCTCAGAAATGTTCGGAACCATAACTGATAACCTCTGAAAGTCACCAATATACGACTCCAAGCTGCCACTCTGTCTCAACTGAGCCAAGTCTCTGAAGTAGGATTCTGGATCCTTCCTGTCAAACCGCTCTACCAACCTGTCCACAAACTCCTGGTATGATGTGATCCTGTCATGCTGTAGCGTCACCATACCATGGTGCCACCAGTCGTAAGCTACTCCCTCAAGATGCAGTGTCGCATATCGAATAGCATCTCTCTCAGCCATCGGACGCAGTGTGAGGAATGTATCTAGCTTACTAATCCATGCCTGGGCTGTGACCTTACCACTACCATCGAACATCGCTAGATTGAGCCTGTTGGTTGCATGCTTCAGATCATTGTTCTGGTATCTAGGTCTCCAATCCTGTTGACCTCTGTGGTGCTCTCTCCTCTGAGTGACAAAACGGTCAAAATAAATCCTCTCTCTGACCTCAGCTGGTACCAACTCCCACTCCTCATTCGCTGCCATAAGTGTATCAGCGAACAACTCCTCCTGCTCCTCACCTGCGATAGCCTCATCGGGCTCCTGTCTCACAAAAGTAGGCCTATTAGGCCTATCTGCTATCCGTGAGGCTGTCCTAGGTGCCCTGCGAGATCCTGCTTCACTCCTCTCGTCGTCACGATGTGGTGACTGTCTCCTCGAAGTACCCAATCTCTGAAGTGCTACTGTCAACTGCTGTAATACATCATTAGACTGCCGTTGACCTGCTCGCAAGTCTCTAAGTGCATGTAAAACCTCTGCATCGTCCTGATCTCTAGGGTTTTGAGGAATTTCATTTCTAGGAACATCTGTTCTGTCAGCCATGTTTTCCGGCTGGCGGATCAAACCCTGTTGCCTGTCAATCAAGGCTCGTCTGCGTGTGTAATACCTGTGGGACCCAATTTGTTCTGGCTGAATAAGACTGCTAAACCCTCAGGATGGCAGGATTTAGCTCTGATACCACTGTAGAAACCCCTTGTTTCCCCTATTTCTGAATCTGACTATTTTTGTTTGTTTTCTGAAGTTTTTGGTTTTTTTGTGGTTTTTGCATGAATAAAGGAAATGGCGATTTTGCAATAAATTGGTATAAAATTCAATAAAAATCATTCAACTCTGTAAACTATAGAATCTATAGAGAAAATGGATGCCAGACTATTTATTATTCTTTTGAGATGATTATAATGAAGATCCGATTACATGCAACTAAGAAAACAATATTATTTGAAAACCTGGTTTTGCTGATTGCAGTCACCAGATGATGAAGAAGAAAGGCACGGCTCCCAATATATTTGCTTCCCTTCCTGACAGATGCTGGCAAGTGAACCCTGAAGTGCCTGCGCCCAATGCAATGATGTTTCAGAGCCAAAAGAGAAGGCGTTTCTCTTGGAAGAAGTACGGCCTTGTTGATGGTACGGCCTGCTGTAATAATGGTACGGCTGCTGCAGCAGCAATAAATGCAAAGTACGGCTCTTCTTGATGATCTCTGACTTCAATTAGAATATGCGCCTAGATGAAGAAATCTCCTTTGGATGAAACCCTTAACGAAACTCTGATGGAAAATGATCTCTGAATGCTCTGTAATTTCTTCTGAATGAAGAAATCCCTCTGCGTGGCAATAAATCGGATGATATTTCACACCCTCTGAATCGCTCTCACTGGAGATGGCTCGTTCCCCAATGCTCTGAGACTGAAACCCTTGGCTTCCGTGCTCTGGTTGAAGACTTCAACAATTTTCAATAATCAATAATCATAATGGCTCGAATTCCAATGAAAATGCCTTATACACATGAAAAGTGCGAATTCCTTAAAGATAGGGATCATTAAAAGAATTTGACTTTTATTATTTAATTTCTCAATAGTCTCCGATTAAATTTTAATAATAAAATATAATCGTCAAATGGCCCCCCTTCCATGATGGGCGACCCCTTCAGCTCAAATCACTTAAGTCATAATATTAAAATATTACAACTTTATATTATATGCTCCAGTTAATTAATATTTAATTAATTCAATTAAATATTAATCTCTCTCAATATTCACCCGATGCACGAGCCGTCTGAAGCTGACGAATAAAGAAGTGATTCTGAACGTAATCAATCCATACTGCTAAAAATAGCAGGGGTCCCACGCTGAGTGCCAAATACTGCTAAAAATAGCAACTCAGGCTAGAAGTGTCCGAACGAGCCCGAACGAAAGCCAACTGATCAAATACTGACAACTGAAGCTGAGCCAAGCTCCAACATGACCCTCTATCCAACCTATTAGCCTACGAGGGTCACATAATAGGCTAATCCTGTGCTCTGAGAGATGTCAACTAGAAGGGGACATGACATTGGGAACCATCACGGACAACCGCTGGAAGTCTCCGATGTAGGCCTCCAAACTACCAACCTGTCTCAACTGGGCCAAATCTCTGAAGTAAGACTCAGGATCCTTCTTGTTGAATCGTTCCACCAATCTGTCTACGAACTTCTGGTAAGTGGTGATACGATCGTGTTGAAGTGTCACCATCCCATGATGCCACCAGTCATAAGCTGCCCCCTCAAGGTGCAAAGTAGCATATCTAATAGCATCCTCCTCTGCCATGGGATGCAATGTAAGGAAGGTATCCAACTTACTGATCCAAGTTTGGGCTGTAACCTTACCACTACCGTCAAACATAGCTAATGTGAGCTTGTTTGTGGCGTGCTTCAGGTCACCATTTTGATGCCTTGGCCTCCTATCCGGCCTGTTCCTGTAATGCTCTCGCCTGTGTGTGATAAACCTGTCAAAAGTAATCCTCTCTCTGACCTCTGGGGTCAACAACTCCCACTCGTCGTTCGCTGCCATAAGAATATCAGCAAACATTGCCTCAGGCTCCTCATTTACCATAGGCCCATCGGGCTCCTGTCTCACAAATGTTGGACGGGTAGGCCTATCTGCTGTCCGTGAAACAGTCCTGGGTATCCTCCGTGAACCTGCATCACTCCTGTCTTCATCACGACGTGGTGATGGTCTCCTAGGCGAACCAATCCTCTGTATCGCCGTGGTCAACTGCTGTAATACATTAGTCACCTGCTGCTAGCTTGTCCGTAGATCTCTGAGAGTCTGCCTGACCTCTGCATCATCATCATGCGAATCTCGGGGAACCTCTGCTCCCTCAGCCATCGGATCTGGCTGCCTGTTCAATTCCCGTGCGCTGTCAAACAAAGCCCTTCTGCGAGTATAATATATGTGATGCCCAGCCTCCTGAGGCTGCATATGAATCCCAAAATCTCAAGCTGGCAGGAAACCTGGCTCTGATACCGCTGTAGAAATCCCTATTCTCACTGTCTGGAAAACTTAATGTTTTTTGTTTGTTTTTGATTTTTTTCTGAATGTTTTGGTTTTTGCATGCAATAATAAAGAATGCGATTTTGAAAGAATTGCTTCTAAAATCTATAATAAATTCAATAAGCTGAACGCTGACATATTTGAATCTCTGAATCGATGACAAATGGTTTTATTATGCTTTCACGGTGCTTACAATATTCAAACCCTAACATGCAAATAAAAAGACAAAGCCAATTGCATTAATTAAAAACCTGATTTGCTGATTACAGGCGCTCCAGAATGGTGTAGGTTTTTTACGGCCAACCTCATACAACATTTCTCCTGCCTCGAAAGGTGTGCAAACCCTTGAGATATGCAAGGCGTCCCATTTGATGTTGGCAGAGACTGAAAAAAGCAATGCGTCCCACTCTACAGGAGAAGTACGGCCTCAAGGCTGAATAGTACGACCCAAAACCAGCAAGAGAAAATCCGTACCTTCTTGGAAAAAGTGCCAGATAAAGATTCCAACCAGCCGCTCAAGATTATTCCCTTCTCTGACAAATATGAATCAATCTCCGAATGATAACTTCTGAATAAGCTCTGTGATAATTTCTGGATGAAACTATCTCTTTGATAAGCAATAAATCAGCTGGTATTTCACAACCTCTGAACTGCAGACACTGAAGATGGCTCGTTCTCCAATGCAAAAGACAACTGAAACCCTTGGCTCCGTTCTCTGAAGGAAGATTTGATCAAAGTCGATTTTCATAACATAATGAAATGAGTTTCTCTCCAAGAAACTTATAATTCCTCAGTTGGGTCGATTTCTCTCAAAAAGCACCATTTAAAATAAACTTGAAATTTCACTTTTAATTATTCAATAGTTGGACGCCCTTTTTTAATTAAAATAATTAATTAAAAATGGCCCCTTCTTCATGATGGTCGACTGCCTTTAAATAATCACTTAAGTTATAATATTAAATTATATTATAACTTTGTAATATAAGCTTCAAATTAATTAATATTTATTTTGACAAATAAATATTTATATCTCTCTCAAAATAAGTCCGATTAACGAACCGTCTGAAGCCGGATGATAAGTGATTGAATCTGCATATGACCAGACCATACTGCTAAAAATAGCAGGGGTGCTCCGCTGAGTGATGTACTAAAAATAGTAAGTCAAGCAAATGATGTCCAAACGACTCCGAACGAAAGCCAAGCTAAATGATTCTGCCAACTGAAGCCGAGCCGAGCCTCAACCAGACCCTTTATCCACCCTATCAGCCTACGAGGGTCACATAATAGGCTAATCTCAAGATCTGAAAGATGTCAACTGGAAGGGGACATTACACAAACGCACCTGCTACTTTTCAATCATGCATGAACCATATATTTAATAAGCAGTTGCGTAAGTATGTACTTGTGTTCTTCAATGATATATTGATTTACAGCAGGACTTGGGAGGAGCACATGAGGCATATGGATGAGGTCCTTGGCATTATGGAGGCATAGTCTCTATTTGGGAAGATGTCCAAATATGAATTTGGACTTACAGAGATCTTGTACTTGGGGCATGTGATTGGTAGTGATGGGGTAAAGGTACATCAGGAGAAGATTCAGTCCGTCCTTGATTGGCCATCACCTAGGAACATTTCAGAGTTGCGGGGTTTCCTAGGCTTATGTGGTTACTACAGGAGATTCATGAAGGGTTACTCACAGCTTGCAACCCCTTCGACAGATCTCACATAGAAGTGCGCATTCATATGGACAAATAAGGTACAGGTTGCATTTGATAGGCTCAAGCAGATCATGAGCACTTTTCCAATTTTGGCGCTTTTAGATTTCTCTCAGCCCTTTGTGTTAGAGCGTGATGCATCCAGAGGGGGTATTGGAGCAGTTCCTATGTAGAATCGCCATCCCATTGCCTACAAGAGTAGGAAGTTGAGGGATAATGAGAGACTATATTCCACCTATGACAAGGAGATGCTCACCATTATGTATGCTTTGGCGAAGTTTCAACAATACTTGGTAGGTGGGATGTTTGTGGTGAAGACCGACCACAACAGTTTGAAATACTTCTTGGAGTAGAAAGAGCTTAATGAGCGCCAACATAAATGGGTCAGCAAGATACAGGCATATGATTTTGACATTGAGTATGTCAAGGGGAAAAAGAATATTGTTGCTGATGCACTTTCTAGGATGCCTACAATTGCTACACTTTGCTCTTTGAGTGAGATTTTAGTAGATTGGAACTTGGAAGTCTCAACTATCAGTTGAGTATTCCAAGAATCAATTTGCATGTGAGATTATGGATGGTAGGATTCAGGACGATAGATACACAGTGATTGATGATGTTACCCTCTATAAGAACATAATTTATTTGGTACTTGGATCAAAACTGAAGGATAAGATCTTACGCGCCGTCCATGACACACCATTAGCAAGACATCCTGAATATTTTAAGACATACAGGCACGTGAGAGAGAGATTCTCATGGAAGGGTCTCAAGGATGATGTCTTGCGCTATGTACGTGAGTGTGTGACTTGTCAGCAGAACAAGTAAGAGCAGGGAAAGTATTGCATTTATTTATTGCTCTTCTGAGAGTTCAGGGAAAGGATTGCATTTATGTGGTTGTGGATAGGCTGATGAAGTTTGAACACTTCTTCTCTATTGCAACCAACTTTACAGCATCTTAGGTGGCAGAGTTATTCTTCTATGAGGTGTTTAGACTCCATGGACTCCCTGGGACCATTGTCAATGATCAGGATAGCAGTTTATGAGCATCTTTTGGTAGGAGCTATTCCGATTAGCAGATACAAAGTTGACACCTAGTGTCATGTCCCTGATTTGGAGCAATAAGGAGAAATCATTAAGTTAATTATTTGTAAGGTTTTCCAACGCAAGGTTTGGTTTTCCAGTGTCTGGTTTGGTTTTCCAACATGGTGGCCTTATATTTAATTAATTTAATAAAGTGACTTAAAATAAATATTATATCATAAAGTCACTTAAGTAATAAAATAATATTATATTTTAGAAGCTTCTTGGTGATGTGTTAAGAAAACTATTTAAGAAGCCATTGGCTAAGCATTTGAACACACTTGGATCTTATTACTTCTTACATACCTGTGTGGTAGAAAGAGAGCTTGAATGCTTTCATTGGCTCGAGGGTTTGAAGACTCTAGAGTCCCAGTTTCGTTTGTGAAATATCAAGCCTAGCTGGAGATTGGGGAAGATATTTCAGTCTTTCCATTTGTGCTTCATTGTGGAATTTATTTGAGTACAATAGCTGATGTATTATTGTACTTTCCTGAATAAGGGTTTTGCAACAGCTGATGTATTGTTGCAGCTATTGAAGAACACATTTTCAGTTTGTGTTGAACATTTAAATAACTCAATTTGAAGAAATCATTAAAGATAAGTTGCATTCATTAGAGAAGACGACTTGGCATTGAGGAGGTTCGATTAGTGGCATCATTTTCAGTCAATTGCTGCAGATATAGAACCCACGATTTTATATTAGACTTTCCAGATCAGAATAGGGGCAGCATCAGTTGGAGGGCATTTCTTCATTGAAGAGGCACTACATCATCAACATATGATCCCAGGTTTTTTATATGCATTTCTTACTTCATATTTTAGCATCATTTCATTGTAATAGTGTTGTTATAACAGCAACTATAGTTGCATACATTCATGTCATTGTAAGCCAAGAGTCTTGGAAAATTTGTAATGTCCCCTTTCTAGGCAGTACAGCTATGTCTGAGGTTAGCCTATCATTCTGATCCTCGTAGGCTGGCAGAAGTGTTTAGAGGATCACCTTAGGCAGTTATCCAGCGTTTGGGAACATCACTCCATCAGTTGATTCAGATTTGGGCCTTAGCAGATACTTTTAGAGTGATTTACAGATACTTACTATTTATAGTAAGTCAGGCAGGCGGGAGCTGCTATTTCTGGCAGGGAACCTAGTTCAGTTGGTCAACTCAGTTTCGACCCAGTTTGACAGTTTGTTGAGCAGATGAAGAATAAGGGAGCATTTAATAATAATTAAATGATTATTATTATGACTTTATATTATAAAGTCACTTTAATGAAATATTAAAGTGTTAATTATTAATGGCATATTATAAAGTATTTATTACTTTATGATAAAGGAGAATTATTATTATAATGAGTATTTTATTACTCATTAAAGAGACGCCATTATTTAATTATATTGCCTATGTCAAAGAAGAGGCGAATTTATATTATTAAATGCATTTTAATTGATTTTTGAGAAGGGGTCGAATTCTTGAGAGAGGGTATATATTTCCTCAAAGCAAATCGAACTCATCATGTTGATTATTCGAATTTGTTATTATTTCTCTCTGAGAGCATTGGGGTTTGAGAAACAAGGGTTTCTGCAGATCATCAGGTTTTGAAGAACGTTCCCTCTTCAGAATCAGGTATACTGACTGTGCAATACTAGTTGAAGATTGTCAGTTGAATAGCTTCATTCAGAAGTTATTACAGAGTTTATCTTGAAATAAATCTCTAGGGTTGATTCAATATTTGTCAGGAAAGTGATATATTTGAGCGGCTGATTTAGATCTTTATCCTGGCACGATTCCCAAGGTTGTACGGATTTTATCATTGCTGGTTTGGAGGCCGTACCACTGCTGAAAGGCCGTACTTTTTATGCATGTTGAAACGCCTTGCTTTTTGGTCTTCTAGTTTCTCCAGTGTGGGCGCCTAGGTCTCTGGAGTCATTTGCATCGTATCCGAGGCTGGAGGCATTTGTTCTGAAGCTGGCCGTACCTTTCTTCATCATTTTTGGGCGGCTGCAATGACCAGGTTTTCACAATAAATGTTATTGCCTTTTTCATGTATGTTGATTTGTCGCAATTGTAATCATTTAGAAAAGATTAATAAATCATCTGGCATCGAGATCTGATCTGTATTCAGTAGTTTTGTAGCATCTGGTATTTTATTATATTTTTCCAAGCATTTTCTTGCAAAATCGCATTTTCTCTTTTATATGCAAAAACACCAAAAAAAACCAAAAATTACAAAACAAACAGAAAAAACGCATTTGCAGTAAGAGGGTTTGGGTTGAGAGACCTGGTCTCTTACAAAATCATTCACAATCAGCTTGCATTTAGTTCATGCCCCATTTAATAAGAGTAGGAGTTGCATAATTATCATAGCAATACCTTATTGTAATCAGCTGGGAAGTTATTTTGCAATAGAAGTTTTTTTGGAGGTTGCATGTCAAATGTATGACAAAATGTCACTTGGCTGTAGCTGCTCATTTGCATCAAGTTGTGTCATTTAAGTGCATTAGAAAAACACAAAAACATATTGCATATCATTGTTATTTTATTATTAGTCAATTTGCATAATTGGAGAACCTCTTGAAACATCATTAGCATCAAGCAACATCAAAACAAAGCAATCAGAAATTTACAACAATGTTGTACCCAAACCAATTTTTTTGCTTCATTAAGGCATTTTGCTTAAAAGAGTCTAAACCTTGCTAAAATGATGTCAAAATACAGTTTTTGGGCGAGTCAAATATGGACTTTGGTCAGTGTCATGCCAGTCATCAGCAGCAGTTGGTCAATACCTGGAGGTCAGAACTTGAACCTGGGACTCAAAGCAGGACATGTGATGGAGAAGCGCTTCATGACGAAATTATACTCTTATAGGGTCAAATCAATGGCTAGAATAGTGTTTACGGAGATAGAAACAAATGAAGATTTCAAGCAGAAAGCAGATTTGCACCCTTGTAGCCCAAGGGCGCCCTTCTTTTTGAAGGCCCAGATCTTGTTGCATGTGCTTGCTTATATGTTCAATCTCTTCAGAATTAGTCCAACTTTCCGATGAACTATCAAGCGAGGTCACTTGAAGTGTAGAACTCCGGCAATTGACGTCAGAAGCTGAAGGTACGAGGAGGTTGCATGTCACAGAGGATTGTCAAATTGCAATTTATGTGCCCCTGTAGCCTAAGGGCGCCGTTGAATTTGACCCCTCAGATGATTAAATTTGCAGATGTTGTCTTCCTGAGATCTTGTCTAATCTAGTCTAGCTTCACAACACACCAGTTCGTGAGATAATTCGACATTCTGAGTGACTGTGACAGAGGTTCTACGGAGCACGTAAATCAAAAGGTGGAGAAATGTAAAATACACACTTGTACCTCTGTAGGCCAGGGGCGCCTAGCCTTTAGGCTTGCCAGATGGGGTTTTTAGCAATCACAGTCTTTACGAGACTTGTGTGCAATTACTCCAGCTATCCAACAAGTCCAGTCATCAGCCTCTGGGATTTGTCAAACGCCCATATGTGAGAGGTCAGTGTAGAATGCTAAAATGTGAAGATAGCCGGAAAAATGACTATGGAAAATGCACATCCCTTTGAAAAAGGCGCCCTTCTTTTTGAGGTCTTAGAAGCAATTTTCTTGCTTCGTCACCTCTAGAGACATCTCTTGTAAGTTCTAGCTATGCAGAGAGATTGATGGTGCGTGAATCGGAGCACTCCAGCTCCCGGTGTCAGGGGTCAAAGTATGGCATCCAGATGAAAGTTACACTTTTGTCAAAATGGCAATTGCACTGCTACAGGCTAGGGGCGCCCTTGCTTTTGGGGTTCTTAATGCAGCTTTCAGATGCCTTACATACAGTCGTTGGATGTGGAATTCTTCCAGTCACGCAATGAACCTATCATCCAGTTCTCAGGGTTCATCATTCATGGGTAATGGCAGTTCAAAGCATCATATGGCAAAACGGAGAAATGACAAGTCTGGAAACCTTGCATCAATTTAATCAAAGGCACCTAATTTTTTTAGGTGTCAAACGTTGATTTTAGCAATTGCAGCTCCCCGCAGACATTTCATCCTTGCTTTGCAGGCTTCGCGATGGATATCTCGACTCAGTCACAGCTTCACTCAGTCACCCAAAAATTAGAGTTGAATAGGGGCGATTGTAACTTTGTAGTCAGCTATAAAGTCGAAAGTTAGCGAAAAATCTCATAACTTGTGCAAATAGACGCCTGGAGAGTTAATTTTTGACTTTCCGAAATCAATATGCTGAGATTGTTGCTAATTTACCAAAAATAATATTAAATTTGACTTTTTGCATACAAGCTTCAAAATGGGCAATTTTCTTCAATAATTTATTATTGGCGCCCTTTTGTAATATTTAATTACAAAATTGCATGTGAGGAGAATTGAATATTTTATTATTATTTTGTAATCCGGGACTCTAAGTCTCAGTTGAACTGGAGGGGGTCCAATCAGAACAGTTCTTTTTAAATCAGGGTTTAAAGCTTGCAGTGGCGCCATTATGGTACAAATTTATCTATTTATTCAAGTATGGCATCCATTTCTCATTCATCTAGCTTGAGAAAAGGCGAATTTTCTTCAGAGTTGGGCGAATTTTCATCAACAATCAAGTTCAAAGACATCAAAATTATTCTTTTGCAGGTACAAGTCTAGATTTATCAGCAAATTTCAAGATCAAGTGGCGATTTTGGCAGAAGAAAACATCAAAAAACGTCTTTCTTCTGAAATTCTTCCATTTTCTCGTCTTAAATTCATTCACATGTTTGAAGAATTGGCGACTTTTGGCAAAACAAACCATCTGGGTCTATTTAGAATAGCTTCCTCGAGAAAACCCATGTGCCAGAATTTTTCAGGAAAATTTACTCCAGAGCATCAATTCTCAAGGCTTTGATTTTCTTAACTGAAATTCCTCCCCATGGTCGAGTACAAGTCACATTTTCGTAAATCTGACATTCTGGGTTGTCTTAGAATCTTTTTCTGGACAAAACCCATATCTCAGAATTTTTCGTGAAAATTGCCCTTTGATAGGCTATTTTCAGCTTTCTAGAAAGGTTGTTAGAATATAGCCGTGTTCACAGTCAACAGGCGAGTTTTTCAGAATGCAATACACTTAGCTCGAATTCAAGACCAAAATGGTCTTGACTCATGACTTCATCGGGACAGTTGATATGAATCTAAATAAGGTGCTTCCAGAAGCAGTCTTGGATCCAGTCAAGATTAAAGATTCGATACTTCAAAACATTTAGCACTCCGGGTTGCTTGAGGCCGCTTCCATACCTATCTTGTAATGAACCGGACCAAATTTTTTCCAAATTTTGAATGCAATTACAACAACATATAGAAGGCACCCATTAGGGTTAGATAAATCAAACCAGCAGTTACAATATAACTCATTGCCAAGAATGCGCACTCAATCTCAACAAGAGAGAGGCTGTCATATGGCAAGAGGATCGTTAGCACAATAAATCAAAACTGCAACTGAAAGTAACTCAACACCAAGTATGTGCTACCCAAACCAGAATGGAACGAGGCGACCATATGGTGGAGATTTAAAGAAATACAAATGCAACTTCGAAATAAACTCAACACCCTGAATGTGCTTTCAAGCCCGGAGTGGGAATGGAGCTACCATAGGGCGGAGATGTAAGATATTACAATGCAAATCAAAGTAAATAGGCGGCAAGCCAGCCTCTTCCACTTATTCAGTGGGCAATTACAAACATGATAAGCAAAACTGAGAGAAATGCTGACAGTACTACTGTTCAGTTACAATGAGAAGTAGAATGCCTGCAAGATCAAGTATTTAAGCTCTACAAGTTGCTGCAATAGTAAAGATGTCATCCACTAAGTCAATAATGAATTCCTAACACTCGTCCTTCGCAAATAAGCAATTTTCTCAAGTCTGATCTGACAGACCAGCAACATGAAATACAGAACCAGCAATACATAAACTCAATGAAAAGCTCACAACTCACTCATTTCTCACTCAAATTACATGAAAACTGATGCAAAATACTCTTAAAATGATGGCGCCTAGTTTAGTAATGAAAAAGGGCAGCTAAAAGTGGCTATTAATTAATGGTACGGATCCCAAAGCACTCTAGAAAGTAGGGCTGTCAAGAAATGACGAATTTGCTTTATAAAATCAGAAACTTCATTAAAAATCCCACAAATTTGCAAGTAAGGTCGCCCCAAGTAGAGAAGATGATATGACCAACACCCAGAACAATATCTTTTTTTATTTTTGAAATATGAAGAAACTTCGAATCAGCTATGATATTCAGCAACTTCGGAATATGACAGAAAATGCAAGTACTTAGCTACAAAGTGCAAGATCATCAAAACAATGCAAAACCTCACTACAAATGCACTCAAAACAAGCAAACCTCTCTACTAGGTGCTATCTCTCAAGCACGAAGTCGAGCCCAAGCTAGGAGGCATTCATTCCTCGAAGCAATCCAGCAACCATTTCGGCAGCATAACAATACTCAAGATATCAGATACCCAAATGAAGACCCAAGCTCTCCTTTTATAACTTTGTGAAAACTCTCCAGAAGCTTCTAGAAACCCTAACTTTCAAATTTGAACTGTCTTCTTTTCCCTCCAATTTGGGCGCCCCCTTTCTCAAGGTTTAATTTAACTTTATTTTAAAATCTTTTCCTTCATAAAAATGCGTCCTTTTCTCCAAGTAATATTTTTGACTTTAGAAATATAAAATATTTCCTTCATGAGACAATACCCCTCAGGGTCCCCTTCTTTAAAACAACTAAAGTCATAATACTAGGACAAGGGGTTATTTTATAAAATAAAACATTATTGTCTTGAAAATACTTATTCCTCCAAAATGAACCCCTTACGCCAAAGTTTAGAATTACCAAATGAACTGCCAGAAGAGGACTGTGACTGGACCACTGCCAAAATAGTTACTAAAATAGTGCTGCTTGAATGCAATGCCAGAGCTCTCTGAAACCAGAAGGAATTGAATTGAAACACCCAAAACAACAAAAAACCTGAATCTTCAAAGAACCCGCCAATGCAAAACCCTAATTCTGCTCTAACTAGCTGAGCACCCTGAGGATAGGCCTCAATCTGAGAAATCAGCTAAAAAGGGACATTACAGCCCGCCCTTCCCAAAATTGCTTGTCCTCAAGCAATCCACCACAACTCTAGAATAACTCAAACTGCACCAAACCAAAAAGTACAATCCCAGGGTCATTGCTCTAAAGGAGGAATGCCATGCTGATTAGACCACTCAGAGATCAGTGAAACATCTCAAAATGCTGCCAACCCCCTTGTAACTCAGAATGTTACTGATGATACTCAAACTGAAAAATCAAGGACTGAGACCAACCATGCGATGTCTTCATGTCCAAAAGAAAAGTCAACAGTCAACCATACCAACTCAACCATCTTAAGAAGAAGGATAGGCTGCTCATCTCAAAATCAAACTCCTCAACATAGATCAATTAAACCACTATCTAATGGGAAATTGATATCTTCAAATCTTCTTGCAAAGGCTGCAATCCTTTGCAAGAGCTCAACAATACAGCCTCTGTCTTCTCCTGGAGCTAAAATGCATCAAGTGAATTAAACTGAAAGTGCATGAAGACTTCTAATCACTCTTACTGTTCCAACTCAAAGTCAGAAGGGAAAGCCAAAGCATGTGGAAGTTCGTTGTCCAAAACCAATATAGTAAAGAAACTATCAAAATTTGCTTCACAAACCTCCCAAGGATGAACTCCAACAGTAGATAGTGGGAAGGAAAAATAATCTCTGCTGAAGGGCTGAAGTCAACAAAGTGCAATCTGACTTCAAGAAGAACTGCTGTACATGAAGTTAAAACAAATAGCTCCAACTGAAGCTACTCACAATCTTCTGCCCCAGCAAGCTCATGTCCCAAAATCTGCCATTGTCAAGGAATTGGTGTCGCCATTTGTTGTTGGTGAAGAGAAGAACCTCGAATCAAGCCATAAACTCCATCAACCCAATTCCCAAGCAGGATACCCAACCGAGAGAAAAGATTCACTCCTCAAGTGCAACGTAAAATAGGCATCCCCTCTGACTTATGAAAGCTTCAAACACTGGACATGAAACATATACTAACTCAACAGAGACCATGCACCTCTTCATGAGTAACAAGACTAAATGTACTGAGTAGTTACCAGCAGCTACCGCCTTGTTAACACCTTGGTGTCGCAGATGCACTGGAATGACCTCAAACTCGTGTTTCATTCTCACTATTTCATTCATTCTCTAGAGAGGATTATCACATTCTTGAAAAAAAGAGGATTGTCATAAACTTGAAAGTCATTCCTTTCATCTTGCTGCTCCAAATCTGCACATGCAACCTTTGATTTTCTTGTGAAACCTTCAAGATCAAACTCCTCTTGAAGACTATCAATCTCATCAATTACTTGCTTGATTTCTCCAGCTCTTCGTGCATCCTCTTGCTCCTTGAAAAGTTTGAAATCTGCAAACTGATCTTCAACCTTTCTTAGAGCCAACTGAGTTTCTTTCAACTTGTCCTTTGTTGATTTAAGCTCCAAAGTGAGCTCATCAACCATACTCTCCCTTTCTTCGAAAACAATGAAGGCCTTCTTTGCAGATTCAACGGCATGATCTCTATCTTCAATCAAGCCTATGTACTCGGATTTCATGGTCTCCAAGGAATCTTTGATTAGTTGCAATTTAGGAAGAGCAACTTCATCCTTAACTCCTCTTTGTCTCTCTTCAAATTGAGCCTTCCAATAGAGATCATCAACCAAATTGTGTGTGCGATCAAATAGGGATAGTGCTTGCACTTCTTTTTCAAAAGATACCTTGCATTGATCTTTCCACTCATGAACATGCATAGATGGTGAATTGCTGATAGGCTGCAACTGAAAATCAGAACTTTGTTTTTCATCTTTGCTACCCTCATAGCTGCTCCAAGACTCCTTTCCTTCACCACCTACTAGCTGAAATTGCTCAATATCACAAAGAGAATTAGACTCCACAAATTCTTCAATCCAATGCTTACAACCAGCTTCAAGCATTGATAAATTGGATTTGTGTTTAGGAACTCCATCAAACTTTCCATCGTCAAGAGCCATATGATCTTCAAGCTCCACTTCCACCTCACTGTCTTCATGATCAAAGTTTATGGCAGCCCCCTCATAGCTTGCAAAGCAATCAGAATTTTGAACTTCATTAGGATCAAAGGGAAACTCATCCCACACAATTTCTTTGTCATCACTAAATGCCTTCACTCCTGGATCCCAAGTGCTAGAGGATTGATTGTTTTGATCAAAAGGAAAGTGCTCTTTGTGCTTCTCTTGGAGGGTTGACTCTTTGAATAGGTCACCACCCAACTCACTTAAACTGATATCTTCATACATACCTCCCTTCAATGGCTTGGTTTGAAGATCAAACCCAAAACCACCCTTGACACTGTCACTATAATGAAGTAAAGAATCTTTAGTGCTAGCTGTTTGGGAAATTTTATCATCTATATCTTCAATGAACCCATCATCTATAGGTATTTTTCTGATCTCATCATGAATAGTCATATGTATGCCAAAAAGGTCTTCTTGATCACTTGTCATAACTTCATCTTGTGAAAACTCTTGAACCTTTTGGCCAGCAACATAGAAAGAATTATCCATCACCACATCCTCAACAAATGGAGGCATAAACACTACGGCATCTTTACCAATGATATCATTATGGTAATGATCAAAAGCTGGTTCAAGGACACCACTAGTATTCTCCTCATTGACACTAGTATTCTCCTCATCAATGCACTCATCCCATACAACAGTTCTACCAACATCTTCTGTGAAGCCCTTAGTATCAAAACCTTCATGTTCATTTGTGGGCTGCAATTCACAAACAGGCACTTCTTCTTCCTTCCTTGCACCTGCAACCATGGCATGTTCTGCTTCCTCCTTAATCATTTTCTTGATGTAGTTGACCATAGCCCGCTTTCCAGGGTAATAAATCACCACACAATCCAAAAAGGTATCAAATGAAACATCTTTCTTAAACTCCTCTGTCATGCTCTGATAATCTTTATGGAGTTTGGCAGCCTCATGTTCACATTTCCTCTTGAACTGGCATTCTTTAGACACCTCAATCAAATCCGACTTCTCATGATTCCTGGACTTCAGGAAACGCAACATCTTCAAAACTTCTAAGAGCTAAACTGAACTTGTTCTGGCCTCTGGTGTAGAACTGATTTCTCTGTCATTCAACTGTCAACTGAACCTTGATGGGCACAGGATGGCAGGATCTTGGCTCTGATACCACTGTAATGAACCGGACCAAATTTTTTCCAAATTTTGAATGCAATTACAACAACATATAGAAGGCACCCATTAGGGTTAGATAAATCAAACCAGCAGTTACAATATAACTCATTGCCAAGAATGCGCACTCAATCTCAACAAGAGAGAGGCTGTCATATGGCAAGAGGATCGTTAGCACAATAAATCAAAACTGCAACTGAAAGTAACTCAACACCAAGTATGTGCTACCCAAACCAGAATGGAACGAGGCGACCATATGGTGGAGATTTAAAGAAATACAAATGCAACTTCGAAATAAACTCAACACCCTGAATGTGCTTTCAAGCCCGGAGTGGGAATGGAGCTACCATAGGGCGGAGATGTAAGATATTACAATGCAAATCAAAGTAAATAGGCGGCAAGCCAGCCTCTTCCACTTATTCAGTGGGCAATTACAAACATGATAAGCAAAACTGAGAGAAATGCTGACAGTACTACTGTTCAGCTTACAATGAGAAGTAGAATGCCTGCAAGATCAAGTATTTAAGCTCTACAAGTTGCTGCAATAGTAAAGATGTCATCCACTAAGTCAATAATGAATTCCTAACACTCGTCCTTCGCGAATAAGCAATTTTCTCAAGTCTGATCTGACAGACCAGCAACATGAAATACAGAACCAGCAATACATAAACTCAATGAAAAGCTCACAACTCACTCATTTCTCACTCAAATTACATGAAAACTGATGCAAAATACTCTTAAAATGATGGCGCCTAGTTTAGTAATGAAAAAGGGCAGCTAAAAGTGGCTATTAATTAATGGTACGGATCCCAAAGCACTCCAGAAAGTAGGGCTTCAAGAAATGACGAATTTGCTTTATAAAATCAGAAACTTCATTAAAAATCCCACAAATTTGCAAGTAAGGTCGCCCCAAGTAGAGAAGATGATATGACCAACACCCAGAACAATATCTTTTTTTATTTTTGAAATATGAATGAAACTTCGAATCAGCTATGATATTCAGCAACTCTAGAATATGACAGAAAATGCAAGTACTTAGCTACAAAGTGCAAGATCATCAAAACAATGCAAAACCTCACTACAAATGCACTCAAAACAAGCAAACCTCTCTACTAGGTGCTATCTCTCAAGCACGAAGTCGAGCCCAAGCTAGGAGGCATTCATTCCTCGAAGCAATCCAGCAACCATTTCGGCAGCATAACAATACTCAAGATATCAGATGCCCAAATGAAGACCCAAGCTCTCCTTTTATAACTTTGTGAAAACTCTCCAAAAGCTTCTAGAAACCCTAACTTTCAAATTTGAACTGTCTTCTTTTCCCTCCAATTTGGGCGCCCCCTTTCTCAAGGTTTAATTTAACTTTATTTTAAAATCTTTTCCTTCATAAAAATGCGTCCTTTTCTCCAAGTAATATTTTTGACTTTAGAAATATAAAATATTTCCTTCATGAGACAATACCCCTCAAGGTCCCCTTCTTTAAAACAACTTAAAGTCATAATACTAGGACAAGGGGTTATTTTATAAAATAAAACATTATTGTCTTGAAAATACTTATTCCTCCAAAATGAACCCCTTACGCCAAAGTTTAGAATTACCCAATGAACTGCCAGAAGAGGAAAGTTGACTGAGTTGGTGCTGACTGGACCACTGCCAAAAATAGAATTTACTAAAAATAGTAAATTCGGAAAGTTGCTTGGAATGCAATGCATGCGCCACCATTGCGAAGCTCTCTGAAAACCCAGAAGGAATCCAGAATTTGAACACCCAAACTCCAACAAACAAAACCCTGAATCTTCAAGAGAACCCGCCAAACAGTCGAAAACCCTAATTCTGCCTCTAACTAGCTGACAGCACCCTGAGGATAGGCCATCAATCACTGAGAAATGCAGTGCTAAAAATGGGGACATTACATATCTCATTCCATTGCATAGAGTTTGTAATATCTTGTGTTAAGCATTGCAATTCTGCTACTTGCGAGATACAGTTAGTAGATGGATGAGTCATATGCAATCTCAGACCCCTGGATGTCGAGAGATGTTTTGGTATTCCTCAATACTTGAGCAGTCTAGTCATTTCCATGGAGCAGTGTGAGCGAGCATTCAATGCTGATATGGACAAGTGTCAGAGTCAGATGGCAGAGAGATGGTTAAAATAGAAAAAGAACAAGTTGCCAAGCAATGTGGGTCATGGTGAGTACAAGGATGAGTATGCGATTTTGATAACACTTCTTAATCACGTCTCAGGTCATGAACATCCAAACAAATTTCAGCCCTGGATGTATTATATCATTGGTCGGATTATTGTGACCTTTTCAAACATCACCCCATTCAAAATGGGGACCCCCTAATTTTTGCTCCATTTGAGTATTTTGGGTTGGGTTTTCGGTCTGTCTGTCTCTGTTGGTTCTTTCTGTCTGGTGATGTACTTACCATTTGACCTAGATTTGAATTTTGGCCAAGTCTGGAGGGCTTTTTGATGAATTAGGGTTTACAATCTTCAGACAACTTTGAGGTCAAATTGAGTTTGCTAATCAAATTCTGAGCTTAGCACTGCTATCAGGATGCTTGAAGTAGGCTCCCATTGAATTTTCATTGAATTCTTGCAACTTGCTATTTTTAGTAAGTACCAATTTGGGGCCTATTTTCTTGGGATTTTTAGATTCTGACAATTGCACTGCACTTAGAACATTGTGAGATACCTGCGTACAAAATTTGAGCTGAAACAGACAACTTACTATTTTTAGCAGTTCTGCCTTCAAAGGCCATTTTTAGGGTTTGTATGTTGGAATTTTCAATGCATGTTAGTATAATCTTTCTGGGTTTTCTGAGAGCTTCACAATGAGGTAACATGCAAACAAAATTGATCACTTTTCTGGGACTTGCTATTTTTAGACAGTGCTCGCATGTTGATCATTTTTCTGGGTTTCTCTGGGTTTTTTGAGATCTCTCGGTTAGTGTGACATGCAAACGCATCTGGCAGTTAGAAGATCACTTTCTCGGACACTTACTATTTTTAGTAGGATCACTTCGGTAGCTGCCCAACACTTCAGAATCACGAACATAGCAATATGCAACAGGAATGGGGTCAAACGGAGACCATTTGAGCAACATGCAAGTCAGATTAGGGTTTCTAGCTTCCGGACCCAAAATGAGGGGTCAAACGCCAGAATTTCCAAAAACCAAGGTATCCCATCACGATCAACATCTTTCAAAGAACCCGCTAGTAAAATTTGAAGGCAATTCGAGCACTTACTATTTATAGTAAGACACTTCTCAAACAGGGCTATAAATAGCAGGTCAGGGCGAGACACCGGTGTGACCAGGTCAAGCAAGTGATGAGGACCCCATGGAGCGAATTTCAGATCAAACGGAGTTGCAGAGGTTCGAAAATCAAGCACTTACTATTTTTAGCATGTCCATGTAGAGGAATTAGGGTTTCCTAAAAAGTAGGGAAAAACACAAGGGTTAAACAGAAGCAGCGTCCAGTCACAATCAACATCCTTCAGGCAATCAACACGCGAAGTTTGAGCTCATTCTGAACAGTTAATATTTTTAGTAAGTTGCTAAATATAGCAGGTACATGCAGGAATCAGTTGCCACAGCTCAATCACGTCACGAGGTTCGAGGCAAAGCAAAAATCAAGCTTTCTGGAGCTAGAAATCAACTTGAAATGCAAAAATTGAGAAACTTTCTAAAAATAGCAGGTTAGGGCAAACTGAGGGCATCATGAACAATTCGCCCTAAGTCAAGCGAAAAGCTGGAAAATTCATCCAAGTCTGATAAACTGAAAGCTTGACACCTTCAAGCCTGCCTTAGAAGCTTGAAGAGCCATGAAAAATTCACTAAGTCTGAGAAATTTGAAGTCCAACATGCCAAATGCGCCTTAGCTTGAGAGGCTGAATTGAAAATTTGTGTAAGTCCTCAAAATTTGAAGCAAGGACCCTAGAATGCGCCCCAGCCTTGAGGAGATAGCATGAGAAATTTAGTTAAGTCTTTCAAACTTGAAGCACATCCCCTTGAATGCGCCTAGGATGGGAGATAGAGTGGAAATTCCACTAAGTATGGCAAATTTGAAGCTCCCTACCCCATATGCACCCTTGCAAGCTTGAAGGGAGTTGAAAATTTCTCTAAGTATGTAAAACTTGAAGTAGGCCCCCTTGTATGCACCCTTGACTTGAAGGAAACTGTTGGCGTAAAATCTAACACCTGTGGAGTGTAGGTTTGTACGGAAAGCTATGTACACTACGCAATGAGTGCTCTTCAAATTAGGAGGGGAAGCTCCCTCGTTGTGCTGGAATGCATGGAAAAGAAAAGTAATCTAAGTCCTATCTTTTTGTTCTCAGCTGGAAGAGGCACAAGGTTAAGAAAACCAAGAACGTTGCAGCTAAGGATTTTCTGGTTTAGATCATTAACTACAACTAAGCTAACTACTTTAAATCTATCCGGTTTCCTCAAGAAACAGAGCTTGAGGAAATGGAGCGGATTGACTATCGGACGATAAAGCGAGTTTAGACTCTCTACTTGAAGGCAAGGTGGCACAACTATCATCTCAATCTAAACAAGCTTATTGGGCACAACAGATTTAAGAATTCACTAAGACGATCTTATGGAACCCTGTGTGGCATAACACTCGATCGAAACAGCAAAGCCTTCACAAAACAGCCTTTATCTTTATAATCTCACGAAACCCTATGTGGCATAACCTTCGATTATATTGATAAAGATTCACAAAACAGATTTATCGCTGCAACTTCTCGAAACCCTATGTGGCATAACGATCGATCACAATGGTAAATTAACACAAAACAACCTTATCACCTCAATCTCTTGGAACCCTATGTGGCATAACAATTGATTTCAATGATAAAGATGTTCAAACAGATCTAACTATGGGAGGAATTTACCACGCCAATCTTATGGAACCCTATGTGGCATAACACTTGATTGAAAGTAGTAAAGACTTCACAAAACGATTTTATCATCACAATCTCACGAAACCCTATGTGGCATAACACTTGATTGAAATGATAAAAGATTCACAAGACATAAAGAATCCACCATTATAATTGCATGAAACCCTATGTGGCATAACACTTAATCATAATAGTGAAGACACATGAACAAATACCAAAAGAGCAATATTGAGGGCAAGGTAGGCGCAGCATATATTTCTCTCTCAAGCAAAAGTTATTTACAAATGAGCAAAAGCTCTTATTTATATACATCAAGGTGTAGGGAACCCTAAAATCACCTTGTGTCATCTATAGTTCTGCAATGCATGCAAGCAATCAAACCCTAATTAAGTAAACTATACAGTCAACTGGGAAACTACCCTCAGTTTGACTGAAACATCTAATCTAAAAATGGACAATTGTGCGAGCATGCACGTCCTTATTGAAACAAGTTAACTGGAAGACTACCATCAGTTAACGTAAAAACCCTAAATGAAACTCCAAGTAAACAAGTGAATCTCAGAATAGATATGCATGAGGTGAGACAACCAGTTAACTTGAAAGGGTAACGCCAAGTTAACTCCTGTGTATAATGTCTATCCTGAGAGGTGAGAAACTGAAGTCTCTGGTCGTGATCTCGAGCAACCAATCCCTCAACGAGGCTGTCAACTGCATCAGCATCTGAATGTCAGCAACTTGAGCAATCTTTGCAATCTTTGCACACTCAACCAGCATTTCACTGATTGGTAACTTTGGCGGCTCCGTAACTGAAGTGATGGCGACTATCTCTTCTGCAGCTTGATACAAATCGGTCTCAGCTTTTCTGACGAAATCATGAATTAAGACCGATTTGGTCTTGAACTCAGTCTGTCTACACTATACTCTGTAAAACTCGCCTGTTGAATGTGAACACGGCTATATTCTGACAACTTTTCTGAAAGCTAAAAATAGCCTGCTGAGGCTAAAAATAGCCTATCAAAGGTCATTTTTCAGCGAAAAATCTGAGATATGGGTTTTGTCGAGAAAAGGATTCTAAGACAACCCAGAACGTCAGAAATGCGAAAATCTGACTTCTACTCGACCATGCAAAGACTTTTCAGTTGAGAAAATTAGAAACTCGAGAACGAATGCTCTGGAGTTAAAAATTCCTGAAAAATCAAACGCACGATTTTAATTCGAGGAAGCTATATAGAAATGATCCAGACGCTGAGACTTGTTGAATTTTGCCAATTTCAGGAACATGCGAATTGTAATCTGAGAGAAATTTGAGATTGAAGGATGAAAAAGACGTTTTTATGATGCTCTTTTTCTGTGAAAATCGCCCTTGAATTCTCCAAATTGCTGAGAACTGTGAACTTTAACTTGCAAAAGAATGTGATTGGAGAAATCGCCTTTGCAAATAGATGAGAAATCTGCCTTTGTTTGAGAAATACGAATCTTCCTTGAAAAATACGCCTTGTGAATGAAGAAAAACGAATTTTACTTGAAAATACGCCTTTGCCTTGAAGAAAAACGAATTCTGCTTCAAAATTATGAATTTCCTTTGACAAAATTTGCCTTTGAGAATTACGATTTTCCTTTTGAAGAAAATATGAATCTCCTTGAAAAATACGAATTCTCTTGAAAATATGAATGATAAATGAAGAAGGCGTCATGCTTAAAGAAGATGAAATTCGCATCAATCTGACAACTGCAAGACTTAAAACCTCAGCTGAAAATAGAAGCCTTTCAATTGGACCATTTCAGTTGAACTGCCACTGACTGCAAGTTCAAAAATAAATAATAATAAAATATTTATTATGCAATAGCAAAGGCGCCAAAAATAGAAATCGCCACTCAATGCTAAAATATGCAAAATATTTGAAACACCAGTTGACAATTGAATGAAGCTTTAGGCTTCACCGTTGGACTTCACCGATTTCAAAAAGTCATCTTTTGAGCTCATAAGCGTCCATTTGCTCAAGATATTGCACTTTTTATTAACTTCCTATTTTATAGCTGACAGCACTGTTACGACTGGCCAACTTCGACACTGATTTCCGGATGACCGGGTGATGCTGAGACTGATCTGAGATATTCATCGGAAAGCCTACTGAACAAGGAAGAAATGTCTGCTGGGAGACACTACTACAAAATCCATCGTTTAACCCCTTGAAAAATTAGGTGCCCCTGATTAAATTGCTTTACAGGTTCCAGACTTAGCCATTTCTCAAACTGCCATTTGACACTTCAAACGGCTGCCGACGGTGAACGGTGAACCCTGCTGATATGAGACGAAGCTCACTGCATGACTGGAGATATTCTGCATCCAACGACTATATGCACGACACCTGAAAGCTGTGTTAAGGGCCTCAAAAGTAAAAGCGCCCCTGGCTCACAGTTGCACTGGTGTCATTTTGACGAAAGTTGAACTTTCACCAAAATACCCTACTTTGACGGCTGATATCTGGAGCTGGGATGACCCGATTCGGCATTATCTGTTTTAACGGACAGCCAGGAGGGCCCTACAAGAGAAGTCATTGGAGGTGACGAGGCAAGAAAACTGCTTCTAAGACCTCAAAAACTCCAGTGCGTATTTTAAATAAAATTACCGCGTGACTTTGGCATTTTTTCGGATCTTCGCTTTTTGATTTCACAGACCAGACGCGACGCGGCCCGAATCTTGAAAGGCGGTCATGCTATCGTTGGAAAGATAAATTGATTACGCTCAATAGTCGTGAAGACTTCAACGGAACGGGCTCACCGACCGACCTAAAGGCTAGGCACTTAAGACTATGAAAATGCACTGAAAACCATTTGTTGGTTCGCGCCGTAAAATTATGTGCTCGGTAGAATCTCCGCCACGACCACCGCGAACGCCGGATCGACAAAGTGAATGATGCGCCGGAGCTAGGGCTAGAATACTACTGATGTTATGAAGACTCTGTCTGCAAAATTTACCATCTGGAGGGTCCTTTAAACCAGCGCCCCTGGCTTGTACTTGCACTAGGCATAAACGGAGAAGCTCAGAAACATGAAAACTCCATTTTAAGTTGATCTTTGGATGACTACCGCCTGAACTCTGAGAGTCGGATGACTGCGCTTGATATCTCGTCGGATAAGCAGACTAGTTGTGAACGAATTGACTGCATCCGGCATCGAAACTGTCAAAATTTACCCCTGCTTCAAGATGGGCGCCCTCAGGCTAGAGGCGCGCTTTTGCCTGAAAAGAGCAAATTCCTCGCATCCTAAAATTTAGGGATTTTAACTTCTGTCGCTATTTGCCAGAGCTGTGGGTCTCGGAACGCCTTGCTGGATAGCTCGACGGATAGCCAGACTGATTCTGAAGAGATTGACTGTATGCTTGAGCACTTTCAGCAAGATCTTAACCTCCAACAAGTTGGGCGCCCCTGAGCTATACTTGCACTTTGTGAATTTTCCTTTGAAAAATCTTCGTATTTTGACCACTGAAAACTCCGTTTCGATCATTGAAACGACCATGTACAATGTGAAATGCCGTCGTGAGATGCTCCTCCATCGTGAAAAGCTCTATTTTGATTCTCTGCTTCAGGTTTTGATCAATAAAACTGACTTTGACCGACAAAATATTGACAAAAACTCCATGCTTGACATTGCCCAAAACTGTGTTTTACATCAAATTAGCAAGGTTTAGACTTTTAAATGCAAAATGCCTTGATGAAGCAAAAAATTTGGTTTGGGTACAACAGAAACCTTGAAAACGTCTAAGTATGGAAGAATGGAAGTAAGACCCCTTGTATGCGCCCAAGAACTTGAGGAGGGGTAAGAAAAGTTTCTAAGGCCTGCAAATTTGAAGGAAGCACACCTATATGCGCCTTAGCTTGAAGGGGGAAGCCTTGAAAATATTCTAAGGCATTTAAATTGAAAGCTGGACCCCCTAAATGCGCCTAGAGAAGAGAGGGGAGTGGAAATTTGGTTAAGTGCTGAAATTGGAAGCTCCAAGGTCCAAATGCGCCCAGGGTAAAGAGGGACACTTGAAGAATTTTCTAAGTGTTGTAAATTGAAAGATGCCCCCCCAAATGCGCCTTCACTTGGAGATGGATGAGAAAGTTGGTTAAGTATTGAAGCTTGAAGAAGAGACCCCTACATGCGCCTTGATCTTGAAGAGTTGGTAAAATATTCTAAGTATGACAAGTTGGAAATAGCTACCTTCAAATGTGCCCTTGGAGAGGAGGAGACTTGAAAATATTCTAAGTGTTATAAATTGGAAGTAACACCTCCTAAATGCGCCCTTGCAATTTGAGGAAGCAAGAAAATGTTTAAGTGTTGGAAAATGAAACTACAAGGGGCTGGGTGGATAGACATGTTCACAGGCTTAAAAGCAGATCAATTGCCCTCACGTACAACCTCATGGGCGATCATAGGCCACCGACATCAACAAAAAAGAGAAAATAGGCCGCCCAAGCTACAAAGCCACAGGAGGAGGAACCAGTTCAGCGTGAGCCTCAAAGGACAGAGGAAGCATCATCTACACATCTGTTGGCTCACTCTTCCAGCGTACAAGAAGTTTCAATCTTTGCAAGTTAGAGGGTTAGAGTGAATGAAGAGCAAGAAATGGAAGAAGTTAACCAGCCATTGCCTAGGGAACTTGATAGTCAGAGCGCTGATGCTCCAGGGGGTGCCAACCAACCGGATGAAGAAGAAGAAACATAAACAAACACTCGCCTGGATCGCGCAATCGAGGTAGCTTTTGAGGATGAGGACACTATGGAGCCTGAAGTTCGGGGTCTTGAGGAATATGGTCAGCACATGGAAATGGAGAACCCAACGGTCGAACTTCCAGCTGAGCTTCCACGGGAATCAATTAGCGGGCTTGAAGAGATGATGAAGGAAAGTCAGGAAGGAGACAAGTGGATTGGCAGTGTTCATTCCGAGGGTGAGAGATTTATTGAAGATCTTGTCTCCTCTTTCCAACATGCTTCTAGCATCCTCTCTCGTTTGGAGAACATTGAGCAGGCTTGGAATGATACTCACATATTTCAAGATAAGACTATTCCGCGCCTAGCTGCTCTGATGCATATGCCAGTGCAGACATTGATTGGAGGGGTGATTCAGGCAGGAGATTGATATGATTTTCCAGGCTGGTATTTTGCTGCATTCACTGGCCGAGGTTTCTGTAATAAACCGGAACCAATTTTTCCGATTTTTGCCAAATTACACAACAATGCAGAAGGCACTCGTTAGGGTTAGATAAATCAAACCAGCAGTTACAATATAACTCTTTACCAAGAATGCGCACTCAACCTCAACAAGAGAGAGGCTGTCATATGGCAAGAGGATCGTCAGTACAATAAATCAGAACTGCAACTGAAAGTAACTCAACACCAAGTATGTGCTACCTAGACCAGAATGGAATGAGGCGACCATATGGTGGAGATTTAAAGAAATACAAATGCAACTTCGAAATAAACTCAGCACCCAGAATGTGCTTTCAAACCCGGAGTGGGAATGGAGCTACCATAGGGCGGAGATGTATGATATTACAATGCAAATCAAAGTAAATAGGCGGCAAGCCAGCCTCTTCCACTTATTCAGTGGGCAATTACAAACATGATAAGCAAAACTGAGAGAATTGCTGACAGTACTACTGTTCAGCTTACAATGAGAAGTAGAATGCCTGCAAGATCAAGGATTTAAGCTCTACAAGTTGTTGCAATAGTAAAGATGTCATCCACTAGGTCAATAATGAATTCCTAACACCCGTCCTTCGCTAATATGCAATTTTCTCAAGTCTGATCTGACAGACCAGCAACATGAATTACAGAACCAGCAATACATAAACTCAATGAAAAGCTCACAACTCACTCATTTCTCACTCAAATTACATGAAAACTGATGCAAAATACTCTTAAAATGATGGCGCCTAGTTTAGTTATGAGAAAGGACAGCTAAAAGTGGCTATTAATTAATGGCATGGATCCCAAAGCACTCCAAAAAGGGCGCCCTACAAGGAATGACGAATTTGCTTTATAAAATCATAAACTTCGTATTAAAATCTGCAAATATTCATGAAGGGTCTCTTCCAACAGAGAAAACCAATGAGACAATACCCAGAACAACTCTTTTTGTATTTTTTGATTTATGAGTGAAACTATAGATTCAGCCCTGTTATCAGCAACTCCAGAAAATGACATAAAATGCAATAAACTGAACTACACAAGTAAACCCAAACTACAAATGCAAACCTCACTACAAAATGTCACTCAAACAAGCAAACCTCTCCACTAGGTGCTATCTCTCAAGCACGAAGTTGAGCCAAGGCTAGGAGGCATTCATTCCTCGAAGCAATCCAACAACCATTTCGGCAGCATAACAATACTCAAGATATCAGATGCCCAAATGAAGACCCAATCTCTCCTTTTATAACTTTGTGAAAACTCTCCAGAAGCTTCTAGAAACCCTAATTTTCAAATTTGAAGTAACTCCTTTTCCCTCCAAAGATGGCGTCTCTTTTCTCAAGGCAAATTAACTTTTAATTTGAATTAATCTTCTCCTCAAGATGGGCGTCCCTTTTCAAACATTGATTTTTGGACCTTAGAATATAATAAAATAACTCCATGAGGCGCCACCCCTCAAAATCCCCCTTTTATGAACAACTTAAAGTTGCTTCACTAGGCCAAGGGGTCTCAATAATAAAATATAACATTAAAGTATAACATTTTAAAATCAACTGGATATCTCACCAAAAATGCTTCCCAAGGTCAAGATTGATCAAACCAATTGAACATACTGAAGATGAGAGCCAACCAAGCCGAAGTCAACAGGACCACTGCCAGAAATAGAATTTACTAAAAATAGTAAATTCTCGAAAGTGCTCAGAATGCCGAACCGAAACCACCAACGCGAAGCTCTCAGAAAACCCAGAAGGAATCTGCAATCCAAGTTCAACATTTCCAAGTGCAAGCTCCGCAAAAAGACGAAAACGTCCTCCAAGAAGTTTGGAAACCCTAATTTCGAGCTTCTGCTTAGCCTACGAGCTTCCAGAAATAGGCTAAATCCAAATGAAGAGTGTAGGGCTAAATTGGGGACATTACAGTTTCTTCGACACGGCAAGGACAGAGTCAGCCAAGATCAGGAAGGCCATGGGAAATATTCAAGAAGGCATCTTCAACACGCTGGAGGCATTGTTCACAAAACTACGAACTCCCGAGGAGGTGACGGTGGATGGATTGAAGGGAAGATTGCAACCATTCTTCTCTGAGATGAGAGTATTTGCTCAGGTGGACTTTGAGAATATCTCCACGTTCTCCGCTATTATTCAAAACACACAGGAATCCATCGAGGCTTGGAGAAGATCTTGTATCCGGCAAGAGCAAACAATTGCCATCCTCGAGTACCAGCTGAATCTTACTCTATCTATTTTTGAGCGGGAGGTTGATGTGTTGTTGGCCCGGTTCGTTGCTTTCGCGGTCAGAGAGAAGAACAATGGGAGCAAGGTCCTGGACTTGAATCTTCTAGAAGGGTAGTGGGCATTAATTGCCCATAGTGGTGAAAGGAGGAATCTACCATTTTTATGCTCTTTAATTGCACCACTCCACCTTCTGGCAGTTTTTAGGGCAGAATCTAGTCTAAGGCTGATGTGGCTCAATCTGAGCCATCCATTGTAATTTAATTTGGACCGTCTATTGAGATTGGCCAGCTATATAAAAGGGACTCTCCATCATTTGTACATTATTAGACTAGAGATTATAGATTAGAGAATAGAGCATAGAGAGACAGTTTAGAGTTAGCATAGTTTCTTTGCATAGCATAGTTTGAAGGAGAAGGAAAGTTTTCCCTTGAGAACTTTGAAGGAATTGTTGTGAAAACTATCATAATAAAAAGAGTTTCATTGATGATGATTTTGTTTTTTGTTATGAGCAGCTAGCAAGATTTCTTCGTCCTTCTACTTCAAGTAGGACTTAAATTAGAGTGATTTTCATTTTCATGCAAGTAGTTAGTTGTGGATTGTGGTGTTTGTTTGAAGCAACTTCGCTTAATCCATACCACTAGTAAGTTTGCTGATGGGAAGCTTACCTTGTGTGGTCAACTGGAATCCTTTTTGAACTTAACTTCGATTGCAATTCATGTGTTTGTATGCGTCGTCCTAATAATATTAGCATGTTGAGTTGTAATCTGAATACCTTTCGCTGCTCCCTTGAAGATTGCATCGACTTTGTTGAAGTTGTCCAACGTGAGGCAAGGCAAAGTCCGGTTGACGTTTGTTGAAGTCAAACCCCGCACATCTTTCATTTAGACTAGGACATAAAACTTCTAAACTCTGCACTCATTTAATTTCCGCACATTTCTGGTTAGTTTTAGGAAGTTCATACCTTATTGCCAAATCATTCGCACAACACACGAAAATCCTCTTCCAATCGTTAACCTGCTGTTAGTTGCAAACATTCTGAACAATTGTGTAAGTCCCCTCGTGGAAACAACAAATCACAATGAACCGACTGAGGGTATTCCATTGCATTATCGAAACCTTGGAGTTGAACGTACGATCTTTTTTGCAATCTTAGCGTACGGGATACTTTGATCAAGAGAGAATGGAGTAGCCGTTGGACACTTTATTCTGCTGTTTGGTGTTGGTCAGAAAAATCACATCAGCAGGAATTGGCGCTAGAAGGAGGGCCTATCAAGGATCTTTGCAATTAACAGCCATATTGAAGTAAAGAAGGGATTTTCATCAAAAAGAAACTTATTGGAGAAGAATTATCATGAATCAAGATGGTGCTACCGCATAGAGAGATATTTCTAGTATTGCAGCCAAATTTGGGATTCAACGACGATCAAGAAGACATCCTCTCAGGTTTGAACAATCTCGTGTGGAGAATGAAGAGGAGCTATGCTGAGTATATGCGAACTTGTTTTGTGTTGGAGGAAGAAGAGGAGAAGGCCATTAAAATTCAAGTTGCTATTGAAAGAGACTTGCTTAATCAAAGACAACCACTTGCTCCTGCTTTCGCACGTCGCCAATAAGTAGCTATATCTTGGATCGTATCAGCTCATTTTCACCTGACAAGTTGAAAAGAATTTTGAGGTCCACGCCCAGTTCGTCCAAAGAATTTGTGGAGTTAGAGCTACCTACTAGAGCGAGGAAGAAGAAAGAAGTTCGTTCAAGCAAAGAAGTCAAGTGAAGAAATTCCATCAAGTGAAGAGGTTCAGTCAAGTGAAGGAGAAACAAGTGGAGAAGAAATTTCGAGTTTATTCAGAACTCCACCTAGTGCTTCAAGGTTCGCTCCAGCAAGATCAGTCCAAGTCACCCCACCAGTGTTTATTCAGCAACAACAACCAATTCAGGTTATCACACCTCAACAACAACCAGCCCAAGTTATTGTATATCAGTGGCGACAGCCAGTTCAAGCAATGGCTCAACTAGGAGGTCAACCAGCTCCAAATGGTGCTACGTGGTTGGTTACTAATCCATCTCCACTTGAGTTTGCTGATTACCATGACATGCTGAAGAATCCAGAGCATTTCTGCACTAAGTTCCAGGTCAATGATGTTAACCGTATTGCTGAGGACCACGTCAAGATGTTCGAAGATCACCTACGCAATAGGCAGATTGCATATGCGGACGTGGCTTGCAGACTCTTTCCATATTCTTTGGGAGAGGAAGCTCATCACTAGTTCATTCACTTGCCAATTGGATCAATAAGGTCATGGGAGCAGATGAAGGAGGCCTTCATTGGAAAGTTTGGTAGACCAATTACTCTCATGGAGCTTTATCGTCAGTTTGTAGAAGTAAGAAGGCAGGACAAAGAGCCCATCCATGCGTTCAACAATAGATTCCAGAAGGCTCTCACAAGGTTATGTACTCCCTACGTTATTGCTGATGCCAGGGAAAACTACTATTCAACCTTGGATCCTTTGACTGCAATGTTTGTGAAATCTCACCCCACTCCGGCTAATATGAATCAAGCTTATGCTAAGGCTGTCGAAGTGAGTCAAGGTTTAGGGAAAAACATAACTGGGCCCTCACTATACACTGGCTTGGCTACGACAAACAATCAGATGCAGATGCTCGGCTCAACATGGAACCAGCAGATTCCAGCGTTTAATCCAATTCCTCAACCGGCTAGTCAGATACAAGCACCATCTAATCAGCTAGTCCTCCATCCTGGAATACCTTTGTCCCAGACTCAAGCAACACAGCCTGTCTATCTCCAAAACACAGTGCCACCAACGAGGACTCAAGAGGAGAAAGAAGAAATGAAGGAGTTAGTAGAACAAATGAAAAGGCTGTCAACTGAGGTGACTTACCTCAGAAATCAGAATAATCAGATGCAGTCCATGCTAAAGAATTATCAGGCACATCAAGGTGCCAATCGAGGATATCAGAATAATCCTCCACATCATCAGGATGCCCATCAAGGACATGGTCACGATAATAGTCATGGGTATCGTAACAATAACCAAGGTGTTGGTTGAAAATTTTGTATACCTTGAGGATATATAAAATTGTGGTTTCAACCACAATGTGTGAGATAAACTCTCCTATTTTCAAAGGGAAGACTCCCCCTTTTTTGTCTATTTTAACAATTCGGAAATACACTCTAACTATAAATCTATTCTAAATCTGGGTGAAACTCTGTCTTTTTCTCTTTTTCTAGAAAAGACACTTATTCTTTTCTCTTGTTTCCGAAAAGAATCATAGCTGAAAATATAAATGATTTATGAAGTAAACAAATAAAGAAGCAAAGTTTCCATAAAGGCACAAAGTCCTCTGTTGCTCCTCCGGGACGGGAAATCAAATTGAAAGCACAAAGTCTTTGACAATTTACTCTCCTATCAACCTTTTTAGATGATTTTCTGGTAATTAAGTACAGTATGTAGCAGCTCAAAATCTAACTACATGATATACTTTTAATGCACAAACATAGAAAATAAAAGCAACACAAAGTCTGTAAGTTATCTCCTTTGCTTGAGCGTTCTACAATAGCTTCAAATGTGACAAATAGCTCAAAGTCTGCAATATCAAATCTAAAAAAAAACAATTTAAAACTTTAAATACAATTTGCAGCTCAAAGTCTGCAAGATTGAGTTTAAATCTCTCTTGTATAACACCACAAAACCCACAATCAATTCAAGATAATGTCGTCACATCACAATTTGTACCAACACAAAGTTTGGAAGCAATTTGTTTTCTTTATTGATTGCAATCTGATTTACATCAAAACTCAAAGTCTTAGAATGCATTCACAAATTGGCAGAATTTTGTTGCATTGCCAAAAGATCAAAGATTACAATAAACCCTCTCAAGTATTTATAGGAGAGAGGTCTGGAGAAAAAGGTGGGAGGATCTCAACAAACTTGAGAAAATCTCTCAACCGATAACTAATTGCAATTGACTTATTCAAAATTACAATCCAAATTGTGATTTGGTTTGTAAGAACTTACATGTAATTACATTTTCCAAAACTGCAAGGAAAGAACACTTGCAATTGCAAAACTTGTTTTTACATATACTTTGTCGAAAGTAAAATACATAATTGAAATTATTTTAAGTGTCCAAGACACGACTCTAACTACATCATCCTTCATCTGCGATGATCTTCATGCTGCTTCAGGATTTTAGAACTTGAAGTATTCAGGATTGGTGAAGAGATCTCGAACTTGGAACGAGAATTTGCATTCTTAATGATCTTTGTGTCCTTGGCGAACTTCAACCTTATCACAGGCTTGGAGTAGTACCATTTCTTTAGGAAGTTCTTCTCTTCGTTGCGTCCTTTTTCCATGCTTGATTTACTTTGTCCCTAGATGGTTTCATGACGATTATTGACCTTCGAGCTGCTCCATGAATTACTGTTGTATCTCTTCTTCTTTTGTTCACTGATGAAGAACCCATAACACCTTATTCAAGATGAAATTGTTATAAAACAATGCCCATGCCTTGATTTATTGGTTTGATAGATCATGTGTGTAAACAAGACTGACAAGGGAAGGGATAATTTGATACAAAAATGGGCTCACAAGTGAATTTCGGGTTTTTTGATGTTGACAGCAAGTAAGGTATAATCGGGATTTTGGGAAGCCATTGCAAGTTTAAGTGCAAAGTGGGAAAAATAGGAAACCATTGCAAGTTTATTTCCTTGTGCTAACTTGTAGTTGCATTTTAGACAAAAATGCCCTACTTGCAATTGATTGGAAAAATCCCGATTTGCTTTCTAGGGCATTTTTATTCTTTTCTTCTTTTCTAGAAAATGGTAATGAGATGGAATGAAATGTGAATGGAATGAACGAAAGGAGAATGAAAATGTATGACGGATGAAATGAAGGGCAGAAATGGAGGAAAAACATCCTTTTTATTAAAATGAAGAAAATGCATTTCCAATAATGAAAAAAAGCATTTTAATACAAGACGTTTTCAATGGATATGGCGAATGAAAGAAAGAGAAAAAACGTTTTTATGAATGAAGGGCCTATGAAGTGAAAAAATGCGTTTTCAGCCATATATTTTTTATAATATGCAATCTCAATCTCCATAGAAAGGCAACCCAAGAACAAAAGATTTAAAGCAACAAAAAAAAGAAAAATAAAAAGTGCCTTGAACAAACTCAAATCTGCAAAAATGGGGAAATGGTAGAGCAAAAATGGGGAATTTAATAAAGTTGCAGACCTTGCCAAGTGTTCTTCATGCCAAAATCTCTTCAATCGGGGTACATATGAGCAAGAACAAGCTACAAAATTCACAAAAACACTTGCAAAACTCATTTCGGGTTTTTTTGATGCTCATTGCAATTTTACATTTTGTCAAATAGAAGAAATCGGACCTTTTAGCTCATTTGACAATTTCATTTTAATAAAAATAGGTATTTTTAAACAACTTAAGCAAAATCGGAACTTTTGGAAGTTTTAGCAATTTCGGAACTTTTGGAAGTTTTAGCAATTTTGCATAAGGCAGTCGGGATTTTTTGGACATTTAGCAATTTTGCTCTTAGGCTTAAATTTCCCTATTCTGCTGAGTTGCCTAAAAAACCCGAAATTGACCAAAAACACACTAAAAATGACTCAGAATTTGACGAAAACGGACAAGAGTGAGTGAAAAATGTTAGCCAAAAGGACTATAGACCCAAAATTGAAATTTTCTAACCTTTGCACCTCGTAAAACTGTTGGTTGGAAATTTTGTATTCTTGTGAAAGTATACAAAATCGTGATTTCAACCACAGCACGTGAGATTAAACTCTCATAATTAAGGGAAGGCTCCCCCTTTAAGTAAACAAAACTAAATGGATAGGATAGCAATCGTTTTTCTTATTTCAGGAAAGATTATGTTCTCCTCTCTTTACAAAAAAGAAACAGTATATGTTGATAAAACTTATTACAGCAGCTATGCAGTGGAATTAAGAAAGAGGAAATAAAGTTTCCTGAAAGCATAAAGACTTCCGTTACTTCCTCCAGGACGGGAAAACAACCAATAAGCACAAAGTCTTGAGGAATGAGATCCTATCTACCCTTTTCAGAATAATTACTTAATAAAAACATACAACATAAAACAGCTCAAAGTCTGTAACTACGATGTATCTTTTGATTATTCTAAATGAGAACTACTACGAGCACAAAGTCTTATAATTCTTCTCATTTTCTAATACTAACTATGAATTCAATCTTCACATTTACAGCACAAAGACTGCAGATATTTGAATTGAATCTCTTCAGCAATATTCCACAATTCTCAAGTAATCACAAAATAATGCTCCAAAATGACATAAGAACATGGATGCAAAATGAGAATTCAGCTCAAAGTCTGAAATTCTAGCTTCTTGATATTACTTGAAAATTCACAATTATCAACTATAAAGCTCAAAGACTTTATGAGTATAAAATTCTGCAGAGTTTTCTTGCTTGCTAAAAAGATAAAAGATTACAATAGACCCCCTCAAGTATTTATAGGAGGGAGGTTTGAAGAAAAAGGTGGGAGGATCTCAACAAACTTGAGAAAATCTCTCAACCGATAACTAACTGTAATTAACTTATTCAAAATTACAATCCAAATTGTGATTTGTTTTGTAAGATTTTACATGTAATTACATTTTTCAAAATTGCAAGGAAAGAACACTTGCAATTGCAAAACTTGTTTTTACATATATTTGTCGAAAGTAAAAATACATAAAACAACCTAATATTTTAATCTGTCACATTCCTATCTTTGAAAGATAAGAATTTGCTGATGATCATCTGCAATTCATTTGCATCGGGACCCAATGTGTTCTTGGCTACTGCAACAGTCTTCAAAATTACATCAAAATATTTGATTGTTGCAAGTCTATGTTCTTCATAAGAAGTTTGCATTTTATCAAGAATTATCTGATGATTAACAAATTTATGAATTGAATCTATGGTAAACTGCTCTGATTCCAATTGTTGACGAAGATTTGCTGTCATTTCTGTAGTAACTAAATCAGCTGCAAGTAATTCACCTTCATGATTCAAAACTGTACAAGAGATTTTCTCAAAACTTGAAAGAATATCCTGCTGAACTTCATCATTCATTTCTAATGTGGCCTGGATATCTTTGATAAGATCTTGAATAACTAATGACTTATTCGTCATAAGTTCTTCAAATTCTATGTATTTCTCTCTGTTTGGTAAGATTGAATTACTGCATAGAATTTGTAACTTGACTTGATCTATCTCATGCCAGATTTTTAAATCCTTTTCAAGCGATTCTAAACTTTGCTTGAAAGCTTCCAAAGTTTGATTCAATTTTATCTTTGCTATTCTGACATTGTTTAGAACTTGCAACGTCTTTTCAATCATTGGAATGCTTTGATCAATCAGCTGAGTTATCCATGAATCAACTGCTTTGGCCTTTTGTGCAATTTTCTCTAATTGTCTGACTAATTGATTAGGAGGGACTGAAGATAGTGAATCAATTGCTTTTGATGATCCAGTAATCCTTTGAATAACTGAAACCAGCTGATCATTGTCTTCTTTGAGCTTTTCTTTTTTTGGCTAAAAGTTCATTATAGCTTTCTGCCAAAATCGTCACTGAACTCTAAGCATCTTGCATTAGGTTAGCATGAGTCTGCTTGCCCAATTCCACCCTAGTGAATCTGTAATCAGATACCTGCATCTCTTCATGTGGTTTGTCAACAAGAGGTTCTGCAATCTCAGCATATTTCATTTTATTGCTGTCAACAAACACTTATGAGACTGTTTTTGCCTTCTTTGCAACCATTGATTTTGATTTCTTCAATTTTTGGAAATCAAAAACATCAGGAGACACTGCTTGTTTCTTTGTTTTGGGAGCAATTGAATTCAACCATGGAGGAAGATCCAAAGTTGTCACATCTGGAATGGCAACTGCAGTCTTAATTTGTGTTACAACTGAAATTCTAGATGGTGCCTCAGTTTGTACAGCAACTATGTTTTGTTCGGAAGACAAATTACGACTAGGATCAGCCATGAAACAATCAAAGCTTGTTACTGATGTATCAATCTCTGGGAGAGTTATTTCTGACATAGCTGGAAAAATTGGATTTGCATCAAAAATATTCTCTAAGTTATTGGGCAAGCTTCTTATGGGAGTATTCATTATTGATAAAGACTGATGACTAGTCTCTTGAGGTGGGATAGAAGGAACAAATACTGTGGAGAAGGAATCAACATCACTGTCGATAGGGGACACAGGAGATATAGCTGATTCTGGTATTGGAGCTTCAATGTGAGGAGTTATCTCACTTAGAATGGTAGAGGTTTCAAGAACCTCATCTTCTTCTTGCTGATCCAAAACCTGAATTTGCATTTTATTAATTTCTTTCCCCTTTAGTGTTTCCTTTTCCAATGGTTGTTCCACAGCTCGGCTTACCTTCAACTTAATTCTAGTACCTGAAGAAGAAGCTCCTTCTTTTGATTTCTCTCTAATTTCTGACTTCAATCCTTTAGGACCAGCTGGATCATCTTCAGCCCTAACTTTGATTTTAATAGTTTTAACACCTATGCTTTTGAGCCAAGCGTTGGTGTTTGCCAAGACCGACTGAAACCTATCAAAGATAGAGACAGATTCTTTTTGATACCACTGGATTGCAGGAATGGGGGCATTAGCATCTCCTTGTTCTTCATATTCAGGATCTAACACCTGCCTATCATCAATTACTCCCTCCGGAACTAAGGTCAGATTCAGATCAATAATTTGCTCCACTGTAAGCCTGCAATAATCCATTCTGTATATATCCTTTTCTGTCCGGAGGTCTGCCCAAATGTCTTCAATGCGGTGCACATGAGTGAAGGCTCTTTTAATTTTGTCTTTCATCCTTCTATAATCAAAATCCATTCTAGCCTGAAATCTTTTCAATGTTATTTCTTGAAGTTCAGTCTCCATTGCTTTGGCTCTTGAAGAAGTTGTCAAAGAATACCTCCCGATTATCAATGGATTATGTGATGAAATACTGATTCCAGCCTTGTGTTGTGTAGCTTGTCGTGCATGCACTGCCATCAACTGCCTTCCTAGCTCCATCAGAATAATCTTATCTGTCGGATACCTTGGAAGCATATAAGGTTGGTCTTCAAAGCAGCCGACTCTCATATAAGTGAAGGTAGGGAATTGAAGAAACAAGCAGCCATACTCATTTACTTTATTCCAAGCCGCCTCAGATACCCTGTTGTTTATCAATGCTTTGTCAAATAAACACATAAAATGACCAAAGAAAGCATCTTGAACTCTTCTATAATGTGCCCGGCTTGGTTTTAAAGTCAACTGATCATAATACTCCCATACAGGCACCAGTGATCTATCACCTTGAGGAGATAGGCCTGGAAAATGCCTCAACGAAGCTGCTATATAAACCAAGTATGAGTTCATGTAGAAAGTAAGAGTGGTAGGAACCTGTGTAAGCTGTTCACACAAACTGTCACTGATAATTTCACCCCAAAATATTGGATGTTGTGCTTTTCTAATAACCACCATGAACTTATACATCTAGTTTTCAAACACATTGGAAACCTTCAACACTGCTATTCTGCTCAGAAGAGTGATCATATCATTAATTTCTTCCTTAAAATCAGACCGATACAATTTAGGTATCCGGGTCACACAAGGTCGTGATTTGAGAAGCCACTTAGAATTGATATGTTTGATACAATCATTCTTTTTCTGCTCGAAATGTTTGTGAGCACTCTTCAATGCGATCTCTGAATATGTAGTAACATCAGGAACTCTGAAAATTCTGTTGATTGTCTCAGCATCAAGTCTAATAACTATGTTACCATCATCGTCCTTGATAGTTCTAGACTGACTGTCAAAACGGGATGCACATGCAAGAACGAATTCAGGTTCAAGAGCAGCAACAGGAAAAGAAGAGACCAGATGAATATGACTTCTCAGCAATTTCTGCATGTCAGGAGAAGTAGATTTTTCAGCTCTCCCAAGAAACTCGGACATATCAACATGCCCAATTTCTGTGTCCTTGATCTCGTCAATATTTGAAACTATGTGAAATGGGGAAATCTCATTCTGATACTTATTAAATTTATATTTCATCTTTTTGCTTATTGGAGAAGTTGGTTCGTCTGTCATTGAACAGGAATCTGCAAGACTGCGGTGAAAACCCCATAAGGTTAGAACATCATCAACATCAACGTGAGTGGACATGGTGAAACTCAAACCCTAGGACAATGAAATGATCTTTAGAAAAATGATGGAAAGTGAATGGTGAAGACGAATTCGAAACTTGATGGAATGATTGCAGTCAAAAACAACGTTTTGTCTTCTTGAAACAGCAAGACAAAGAGATTTTTGGCTTGGATTTTGAAGTTATGTCAAAAAAAGTTCGACTTTTGAGCTTTTTAAAAAAGCATTTCGGGTTTTTCTTATGACTATAGCAATTTTTATAAAAGGTAGTCGGGATTTTTTGGACATTTAACAATTTTACAATTTTGCAATTCTGAAAATTGTAAGTCAAGTTATAAATCCCGATTTGCATTTTTGGTTCTCAAAACCCGAAATGTGACTCAAAGCTGAATATTTGTTCTTGTAGAAAATGACAATGGAGGATTTGAAATAGATAAATGGAAACGAAATGGTATATGAAAGCTTTATTGCTGGAAAAATGAGATGATGAAAAACATGTTTTCAACGTATAAGGCATTTTAAAAGTGGAAAATGCGTTTTGTATGAGATTTAAGGATGGAGGTATGAAAGGACATGAAAGGCGAATTTCGATGGGATGAAGGAAAATGGATGGCGCATGGTATGAAGGGCAAATGATAAAAACGCGTTTTGTATGAGGGCGGACTAAATATGAATGAAAACGCATTTTATAAAGATAGATAATGACAATAAAAACGCGTTTTTGTAAAACAAAAACGAATACTAACAAATATGTATAAACGAGTTTTGACAAAGGTGAATGACAATGTAAAAACGTATAAAATTGTTAAAGAAAAACGCGTTTTCAATAAAAGGCGTTAAAATCTAAAGTGAAATGCATAAATGAAGATCACATTTTATACAAAGTAAAAAGTAACAAAAAACATTGAGAAAGAGACAAAGAAACAAATAACATACCTGGAAATAAATCCGCAAATAAGAAAAATGGTGAAGAAACCCCAGGCATAGTTCAGAAAATGGAAAAGAGTTGGCTATTTACTGATAAAATCCGAACTTCAAGCTTTAAGGTCGATAAAAACTCCTTGAAACAGGGAAGTCAAAACAAAAAAAGGATTCAAATAGCTCGAATCAGAATAGCATCGGAATTTTAAGAGTTCTCTGCAAGATAAAATGTCATCAAAACATGAAATCGGGGTTTTAAGAAGTCAACACAAGTTCTTTTGGCAAAATCGGGCTTTTTAGATCATTTAGCAATTTCATTTAAAACAAATTCGGGCCTTTTTGAAGCTTTTGCAAATGACAAAGTAAATCGGGTTTTTAAAGCCATATAACAATTTTACTTTTTGTCAAAAATGAGGACTCTTAACAAATTCGGATTTTTGACTCACTTAAGCAATTTCGGGATTTTAAAGAGCCTTAGCAATTTTGCTTTTAAGTCAAAATTTCCCTATTTGCTGAGTTGCTTCAAAAACCCGATTTTGACCAAAAACATACTGAAAAAGAGTCAGAAATTGACATCAATGGAAACGAAAGAGGGAAAAAGAGTAGCCCAAAGGTTTATAAACCTAAAACTGAGATTTGCCACTCTATGCACCTCGTAATGCGTGCCATAGAGAAGAAAACCTTCAAATTTAATGCAAAATTTTGATTAGTTATCCCGATTTTTAACAAGTCAAAAATCAGGGACAACAAAAACGTGCCTTAGAAGAGAAAATCTTCAAATTTTATCAAAATTTTGATAGGTTATCCCAATTTTTAACAAGTCAAAAATGAGGGACAACACAAGGATATCAGAAGAGGTCCTAGAATACAGGGCCCAACAACGGAGGTGTGCCATCACCGTTAGACAACCCACCGCCTCCTGAAAACCGTCCCGCTAATAAAGTTTTCTTGGTTGAGGTCGCCATGTCGGGATGGTGTAGACTTCATAATACAAATCAGCATTCAGAGCTCCAGTGCCATGAATTTCAAGTCGCTGTTGACATTTTCAAAAGAGAAGTGAAGAATATGGAGGGTACTGAGAATCCTCCGACTACTGGGTACGAGATAGTCCCAGTACAACGATATGACCAGGCGCTCATTTTAGAAGATGTTAATGTCCCGCCTGAGTACTAGAGGTACACGCAACCACAAATTAATCACAGATTTCCACCTGCTTTGGCAAATCGTCCCGTGTGGGCGCCAGACTATCAATCGCAAGAAGCTCAAGTTTATTCAGAAGTTCAGGACACCTATTCAGAGGAGCCTCTTGGCCAAGGCAATTATATTTTTCCACTTCTTAATAACAGCGTTTTGGTAGAAGGAAGAAGAGAGGTGGAAGCTTTTCAGACATCTAGAGGAGCAACTCCGAAAGTGTATCAAAGGAATCCAAATCAACAGCGTGAGCCTCTGACGTCATCGGTTCCTCCAAACAACTTCACAAGTCCACCAAATCCCAATTCAAGCAATAATCCAAATGTACCTAAGGATTCTCCAGAATACAGACAACAGGGTACGATGCAAAATAGAAATGGACAACAGACCGTCCAACACCCTATTTACCAAATGCAATGCCCACAAAAAGAGAATCTTCCAAGAGAGGATGTGAAGAGGCTAAGTTCTTATGTGCTGGAAGAAGTCAAGAAAATGAAAGTCAGTTTCCTTTATATGAATTAATGAAGATTTCAGAAGTCAGAGATACAATTCTAGGAAGCATGTATGAGATGCCCATTGTGAAGAATACTTCTCAGGAAATACCTAGTTCATCAAGGAATCCTCCCGTCAATATGCAGTGTCATCTTGTGCAGAACACAAATGTAGTAGAAGAGGTGCCTTGTGCCATTCAACACTTGGGAGACTCCGCAACAGTCTCAAAGTTTTGTGGGGATGGTACAAGAATCTTCAAGCGAACTTGAGAAGTCAAAGACTGAAGATAAAAGGAGAGTTCGGTTCAATATTCCTACAGAACAAAAGCAAAAGCAAGAGCAGGAGCAGAATCTGAAGGAGATTGCCCAAAATAATTAGATTCAATTGGATAGAAAAGATGAAAAGAAGGATATTGTAACAGAGGAAAGAAGAAAACCAGTGGTATTTTATCAGGGGAAGGATGAACCGGCCCCATTCCTAGTTTCAATTAGAATTTTTGGGAAATTGCTACACAATTGCCTGATCGACTCAGGCGCTTCCAGCAACGTCATGCCATTGAAGGTGTGTGAAAGGTTGGGTTTAGTTCCACTTCAAACCACCAAGAAAGTAACCCAGCTAGACAAGACTGAGGTTCCGGTTGTCGGAGAATTGAACAACATTCATATGCAGTTGGCGACCGACCCTCGAATACAGAGCTATATTGATATATCAGTGGTCGACATACTTGATGGATATGGCATGTTGCTAAGCAGAGATTGGGCAAGGAAATTGAATGGATACATTGCAACTGATTTCTCCCACATGTGGCTTCCATGGAGAGGAGTTCTGAATCAGATTAAAGTCGAAAGCACACCAAGGCTCAGATTGATGATCACTGAATATGGCGAAGACAATGAAATTATGTTTATGGAAATTGAGCTGGGCTCGTACAAACCCATCAGGCAAGAAGTGTTGATGTTACAAAATTCCGGTGAAGGGAAGTTTTTAGAAGATGCAACAGCTTCCACCAAAGTTTTGGTTGAAAGTGATTCAAGTGATAGTGAAGGTGAAGGAATGTTTGAAAATTTCAGAGATTTTGTTTTGAAAAGTGTAAAGCAAGAAGTAGAGTTGGGAAAAGACGCTTCTGTCAAGAATTTGTTACTTACAAATTGGTGCAGAATCCACGAGGCATTTCACTTTGAGATCACTTGTGCCATGTGCAAAGTTGCCTTGGAGCAAGTTGCAAGGCTCGTTCCGCAGGCCTCGTTGCAAGAAAAGCATCAGAAGACGAACGAGGTAGAAGATGTTTTGATAAAGGAACTTGCAAAAGATGAGAAGGTTCAGCCAGTGATCGAAGAAAAGGTTCCAGAAGCATGCAACCAAGAAAATGCACATGTCCAGCCTCCCCACACTCTCATAAAAGATCAAATATGGACCTTGAGGTTCGATGGATCGAAGTCAAAGAAAGGAAATGGAGCAGGATTTGAACTGATTAGCCCAACTGGAGAGGCATATTTGGGTGCCTACAGGCTCCAATTTTCATGCACCAATAATGTTACTGAGTATGAGTCTTTGATTCATGGCTTGATCCTTGCAATCGAAAAGGGAGCCAAGATTGTGCATGCCTTTGGAGATTCCGACATAGTGGTTTGTCAAGTGAGGAAACAATATGCTTTTCATGATAAAAGGCTCAACCGCTACTGCAACAGAGTATGGGACTTGATAGAGAGCTTTGACGCTTTCAATATCAAGCAAGTTGTAATGCCCCCTTCTAGTTGACATTGACATATCAGCAGGATTAGCCTATTAATGGCTCTCGTAGGCTAATGAGGTATGGTGAGAGAGTCTTCTGGCAGTCATTTGGTGATTACTTGGCTCAGTATTTGATTGGAGTAAGGTTTTCCATCATATATCATTATTATTTCTATTTATGGAAACCTTATTTTTATAATTTGATGTTGAGATGCACTTTATTAATAATATTATATTTTTATATTTTGTAAAGTGCAAATTAAATTAAAATATATTGGAACCTTCTAGAAGTAAAAAATAATATTATTTTATTGAGGCCGACCTCTAGAGGAAATGCATAAATAGACCTTGAGGTCTCACTATTGAGCATCCAGATTTGATGTTGATGATTGGTGATTTCTTCTTGAGCATTTGTGGAGCCAAGTGGTCTACAGATAATCAATTGGTCTTTGGGAACGGAAACTCCCATTGATTGCATAACTGAGGGAGTGAAATATCTCTTGAAGGGTTGCAGATTGGAGGTGATATTTCAGTCACTTCATTGGGCAAAATTTGTGGCTTAAAGCCAATTTTGTATGCTATCGATTATAGTTGCATTGGAGGTTTATGTTCTTCATCAAATACATCATTGAGGGAGTTGAATCATAAATATATATATATATATATTCTGATTATACCAGCAAATCTGATATCGATTTTTAGTCATGGCGTCTAGCATCATGGAGGCACGATTTTGATTAAAACTCACTCAAGCTTGGGTGATTTTACTTGCTACTTGGGGCGCTCACTTCCTTGGAAGCCAACAACGATATTTGATGCATTTTGGAGGCTTGGCAGACTGGAATTTATTTTATATAAATTATTATCTTCAGAACAGGGGCGGCTGAGTCTGCAGTTCGATTTGGGCTTGAGGAGTCATCATTTCATTTGGTATTGCTTGCTTCTTCAACTAGAGGAAGGGACGACTTCATTCCAGGTTCTTTTAAATCAATCTTTGCATATACTTGCATGCTCAGATTTCCTGTTAGGGCTGTGATTGTACTCAGACAAATATATTAATCATGAGATGTAATGCCAAGAGTCTTGGCTATTTGCTATTATCATTGTAATGATGCATTCATAATAATAGTGGAGATATAAGTTGCTGATTACAATAGATATTCTTGCACATGAAATTGCAAATGATAGTATGCATGGCAAGTGTTTAACGTAATGTCTACTTGCTGTAGCTGAACATTGCATTCCTAGTTTCTCATATATTTGCATTGAAAATCCAAAAAAAGAACATCATATTGCATGTAGATCAGATTGTAGACATTGCAAAAGTTTTTAAAGCTTTCTATTAAACTTAGCATCCATTTCTATCAAGCAACTTCAAATTGAAACAGTACATCAGCAAGTTACAAGATTGCACATGAATTGTTTGACAAAATTACAAGCAGCAAATTAGGGCAAATTGTGATCAGTTTGAGCAAGGCTCATTACACAAGTTTACAAGTCCAAGAACTCTGTTGCTAATTCTCTCGCACAAGCTGCTAGTTCGTTGGGACCTTTAGCTATGGAAGGATTGAAGAAGTTCACTGTGGAGCTAGTTTCGATCCCAACAATTCTAGATAATATACAAAACTTTTAAGTGTTTGATGATGATAAACAGATTCTGGATTTTCTGACATGTTCCGGTGTCTTTGAAGCACAAATTATTGATGAAGAAATCGAAGAAGCGGAGTATGACGCTGAAGGAATTCTAAATTTGAAGACAAATGTTATCCCCAGAGGGATGGTTGAATTAGAAAGGTTGTTTGATCCCGATAAGTTAAACATAAAACAGAACACCCAAGGAGATGAATGTGAAGCTGTTAATTTGGGAAATGAAGATCAAGTGAAGAACGTTTTTATTGGTAAAGTTTGCATCCCGAAGGAGAAAGAAGGTATTGTACAAGCATTGAAGGAGTTTAGAGATGTGATAGCCTAGGGCTATGATGATTTAAAGACATATGACACTTCTTTGATTACGCACACAATCCCTTTGAAGCCGGGGAGCGAGCCATTTCGGCAAAGGCAGAGGCCTGTAAACCGATTACTAGAACCGTTAATCTATCAAGAAGTTAAGAAGCTTCTTTCTGCTCGTATTATCTTTCCAATGAGGCACTCCACGTGGGTCGCCAATCTAGTTCCAATCAGAAAGAACGGCGAGATAAGACTGTGTGTGGATTTTCGCAATCTGAATAGGGCTTCCGAGAAAGATAACTATCCGTTGCCCTCATTAGATTAAGTGTTGCAAATAGTGAATGGTTCCCAAATGATGTCCTTCTTGGACGGCTACTCCGGATACAATCAGGTAATGGTAGAGGAGGCAGATAGACTAAAGACGGCCTTCACCACCAAGTGGGGGACTTTTGCGTACAAAAGGATGCCTTTTGGCTTGATGAATGCAGGAGCCACCTTCCAGCGAGCTATGGATATTGCCTTCCGAGATTTGGTGGGAAAATGCATAATCATATATATGAATGACCTGACCGTGTTTTCAAAGAAAAGAGGAGACCACGTGGAGGACCTGAGAAAGATCTTTCAGAGGTGTAGAAGATTCGATGTATCACTTAACCCCAAGAAATGCATATTCGGGGTCACAGAAGGAAAGTTGTTACGTCATGTCATCTCAGAGAGGGGGATCTCAATTGATCCTGAACGCATTGAGGCAATTTCAAAGATTGGGTTGCCTGGGAGTCAAAAGGAGTTAAGATCATTCTTTGGCAAAATCAATTTTGTGAGAAAGTTTATCACTGGATTTGCTGAAATCATAAGGCCACTGAATGAGATGTTAAAGAAAGATGCTAAGATTGATTGGACTCCACAGGCTAGGAAGGCTTTTGATGAGATCAAACAAGCGATCGTGGATGCTCCAGTATTGGTCAGCTCGGATTACACTAGGCTGTTCTATTTGTATTCATTTGCTTCAGAACATACTTGCGCTGCAGTTTTAACACAGAGAACAGAAGAAAAAGATGAGCACCCAATTGCTTTTATAAGTGCACCATTGAAAGAGGCAGAGCTGAGATACCCCAGTATTGAGAAGCAAGCTTACGTCTTGGTGAAGGCAGTCAAAAAGTTTAGACATTATATTTTGAGAAGCAAGGTTTATGCCATTGTTCTTGATGCTACGGTGAAAACACTATTGATGCAAAATGAGCCTAGGGAACGGAGAGGCAAGTGGGTCGCCATTCTACAAGAGTATGACATGGAGATACAATCGATGAAGTTAGCCGAGGACAAGCTGTGGCACAAACAATTGCAACAATTGGACTGGGACTAGTGCAACAAACGTATGTGTTGGAAGAGGTGTTTCCAGGAGAGTGGTATGATGACACTATTTATTACTTGTTGAATCACAGATGCCCTCCTCATTTGAATCCAGTCCAACAGAGAGCCTTAAGAATGAAAAGCCAGAGGTTCATGCTCCAAGGGTCAATTCTCTACAGGAAGAACCATGAAGGAATTTATCTGAGATGTGTAGGAAAGGAAGAAGCCAAACAGTTAATGGAGCATTTTCACGAGAAGTTCGAGATTGGCCATGGAGGTAGTTTAGCCACGACTCATCAAATTTTAAGGGCTGGATACTACTGGCCCACACTTTTCAAGGATGCATATGAACACGTGAAAGCTTGTCATGTTTGTCAGACAATTGTAGACAGAGGAAAGCATCCAGCTATGCCCTTGCAGTTTGTGATTGAGGTTAGGCCTTTTGCAAAATGGGGATTAGACTTCATTGGAATGATCAATCCGCCTTCTTTGGGTCAGCGCAGATATATCCTGACAGCAACAAATTACTGCACCAAGTGGACAAAGGCTCAAGCTCTGAAACAATGCACGATAGATGTGGTGATCAGGTTCCTTGAAGAAAATATTGTCACAAGATTTGGATGCCCCCATGCCCTAGTGTGTGACAATGGTCCGACTTTCTCATCTTTGAAGATTTCCAATTGGGCATTTGAATGTGGGATCACATTGAAATTTTCTTCTAATTACTACCCGCAGGGGAATGGACTCGCAGAGTCTACAAACAAGAATCTGCTAAACGTCATCAAGAAGTTGCTGGATAAAAATCCTAAAGATTGGAACACTCAGCTGAGATTCGCTTTGTGGGCAGACCAGATTAGAACAAAGAGTTCATTGAGAACATCTCCCTATCACTTGGTCTTGGTCTATGGACAGGATCCTGTTTTCCCAGTGCAACTAAGGATCCCAACTCTGCAATTCATTCAGGAGCATCTTGAAGGGGAAGATCGGATTCAAACTAGATTATCTCAGTTGATGCATTTAGAGGAGAAAAGAGATGAAGCCTTGGAGAATCTGGCGAAGCACCAAGGAGTGGTGAAAAGATGGTTTGATAAACAAGCAAGGATCAAGTCTTTCCTGATTTCTGACTTGGTCTTATACTGGGACAAGGCCCACGAGAAAAAGGGAGATCATGACAAGTTCGACAAACTGTGGCTGGGCCCGTATCAAATTGCTGAAATCCTTGGAGATAATGCATTCAAGCTACGAACTTTGACAGGAGAGGATATCCCGTTGCCAATCAATGGGCAATTCCTCAAGCATTATTTCCAAGCTTAGGTTCCCTCCGGGACCTACTTTGTAACATAGTTAGATTAGGTTTGCTTTTCTGTTTGCTTTTCGGTTTGTTCCGTTTTGGTTTTGGGTTCGTTGCCCTTTGGGTTTTTGGTTTGGCGTTTTCTTCCCTTGAGTTGTCCGCTCAAGTGGTTTTGGTTTGGAATGGGCAAAGATTTTGGTGTTTCCCGTCACGAGAGGGGTGGTGATGTTTTTCTCTCACCATTTGGTTTCTTTCCACTGGAGTTGGTGCAAACGTTGAAAATCAAGGTTGTTTTTCTTTTGTCATCATCCGGCTTGGAATTAAGCTCGTCTCAGGAGATTAACCCGCTATTGTGTCTTAACACATGAGTCCAACCTCCTACCTGTCAAACAAACTGCTCTAAGTCATTTTGGTTTCTTGGGAGAGGTTATGGCGAGTGAAAATTTAACGTCTTGCTTCAGCGCCACTACAATTCTCAAACCCATTGGAGGCTTCATTGCCTGCCAGTCAATTGTGGAATTGACGGAAAATCAATATGAAAGAGAGGAAAATGTGCTAAAAAGAAAATATTTGAAAAGAAAAGAAAAGAAAAGAAGAAAATAAAAGAAAATATTATGCTTTGAATATTGGTTCTAGGAATATGCGAGTAACTCCCCCAGGGCTATGGATGCTTGGCTGGCAGTGGAGCAATATTCGTGAGAATTGTAGCAACAACCTTGTCGAGGCTATGGGCGCCTGACTGGCAATGAGGCAATGTCTAGGATGCTTTTGAAGTTAAGATATTTATATAACTTGCCACAACCGATTCCAAAAGTCAAGATGGTTCAAAGATGGAATGAATGCACGAGGACTTTGGATGAAGATGTTTTGATCCAATATCGGATTCTTCTCCCCTTTTGAGTAAGTTTCCTTTTCCGTATGATGGTTTGAGAAAGATTGATCGAGGTTATATTCTTAAAAGTGTTTTTCAACACTTTCCCGTGGAGTCGCCAGATGTTGTGACCTTTTCACACATCACCCCATTCAAAATGGGGACCCCCTAATTTTTGCTCCATTCGGGTCTTTTGGCTTGGGTTTTCTGTCTGTCTGTCTCTGTCGGTTCTTTTTGTTTGGTGATGTACTTACCATTTGACCTAGATTTGAATTTTGGCTAAGTCTAGAGGGCTTTCTGATGAATTAGGGTTTACAATCTTCAGACAACTTTGAGGTCAAATTGAGTTGGCTAATCAAATTCTGAGCTTAGCACTGCTATCAGGATGCTTCAAGCAAGCTCCCACTGAATTTTCACTGAATTCTAGCAACTTGCTATTTTTAGTAAGTACCAATTTGGGGCCTATTTTCTTGGGATTTTCAAATTCTGACAATTGCACTGCACTTAGAACATTGTGAGATACCTGCATACAAAATTTGAGCTGAAACAAACAACTTACTATTTTTAGCAGTTCTGCTTTCAAAGACCATTTTTAGGGTTTGTATGTTGGAGTTTTCAATGCATGTCAGCATAATCTTTATGGGTTTTCCAAGAGCTTCGCAACGAGGTAACATGCAAACAAAGTTGATCACTTTTTCGGGACTTGCTATTTTTAGCCAGTGCTCGCATGTTGATCATTTTTTTGGGTTTTTTTGGGTTTTCTGAGATCTCTCGGGCAGTGTGACATGCAAACGCATCCAGCAGTCAAAAGATCACTTTCTCGAACACCTATTATTTTAAGCAGGATCACTTCGGCAGCTGCCCAACACTTCAGAATCACGAACACAACAACATGCAATAGGAACGGGGTCAAACGGAGACCATTTGAGCAACATGCAAGTCAGATTAGGGTTTCCAGCTTTTGGACCCAAAATGAGGGGTCAAACGCCAAAATTTCCAAAAACCAAGGTATCCCATCACGATCAACATCTTTCAAAGAACCCACTGGTAAAATTTGAAGGTGATCCAAGCACTTACTATTTATAGTAAGGTACTTCTCAAACAGGGCTATAAATAGCAAGTTAGGGCAAGACACCAGTGTAAGCAGGTCAAGCAAGTGATGAGGACCCCATGGAGCGAATTTCAGATCAAACGGAGTTGCAGAGGTTCGAAAATCAAGCACATACTATTTTTAGCATGTCCATGCAGAGGAATTAGGGTTTACTAAAAAGTAGGGCAAAACACAAGGGTTACACAAAAGTAGCGTCCAGTCACAATCAACATCCTTTAGGCAATCAACACGCGAAGTTTAAGCTCATTCTGAACAGTTACTATTTTGAGTAAGTTGCTAAATATAGCAGGTACATGCAGGAATCAAATGCCCCAGCTCAGTCACGTCACGAGGTTCGAGGCAAAGCGAAAATCAAGCTTTTTGGAGCTAGAAATCAGCTTGAAATGCAAAAATTGAGAAACTTTTTAAAAATAACAGTTTAGGGCAAGCTGAGGGCATCATGAACAATTCCCCCTAAGTCAAGCAAAAAGATGGAAAATTCATCCAAGTCTGATAAACTGAAAGGTTGACACCTTCAAACCCGCCCTAGAAGCTTGAAAAGCCATGAAAAATTCACTAAGTCTGAGAAATTTGAAGTCCAGCATGCCAAATGCGCCTTAGCTTGAGAGACTGAATTGAAAATTTGTGTAAGTCCTCAAAATTTGAAGCAAGGACCCTAGAATGTGCCCCAGCCTTGAGGATATAGCATGAGAAATTTAGTTAAGTCTTTCAAACTTGAAGCACATCCCCTTGAATGCGCCTAGGATGGGAGATAAAGTGAAAATTCCACTAAGTATGGCAAATTTGAAGCTCCCTACCCCATATGCGCCCTTGCAAGCTTGAAGGGAGTTGAAAATTTCTCTAAGTATGTAAAACTTGAAGTAGGCCCCCTTGTATGAGCCCTTGACTTGAAGGAAACCTTGAAAATGTCTAAGTATGGAAGAATGGAAGTAAGACCCCTTGTATGCGCCCAAGAACTTGAGGAGGGGTAAGAAAAGTTTCTAAGGCATGCAAATTTGTAGGAAGCACACCTATATGCACCTTAGCTTGAAGGGGGAAGCCTTGAAAATATTCTAAGGCATTTAAATTGAAAGTTGGACCCCCTAAATGTGCCTAGAGAAGAGAGGGGAGTGCAAATTTGGTTAAGTGACGAAATTAGAAGCTCCAAGGTCCTGTTGACGTGGTTTTTGAGACCGCACCAACACAGAACAAAGTTTCCCAAATGGACACTCTATTCTCTCTTGAACAAAGTATTCAGCGTGCTAAGATTGCAAGTAAGATCACGCTTTCAACTCCAAGGTTCTTGAATTGCGAATAGACCCAGTTTGGTTGATGTGTATATGCTGTGTTCTCACGAGGGGACTTACGTAATTGTTCAGAATGCGTGCAATAACAACCAATATATGCTTTTAAAGGGGACTTTTATGCGAATGATTTAGCTTTAGCGTGCAAATTTCCTAAAACTAACCAAGATTATGCAGAATTTAAATGGCTGCAGAGATTTCTAAAATTTTAAGTTTTAATCTAAATGCAAATGAATGTTATGCTTAACTTGAATGAACTTCGAACAAACCTTGCCTAGCCTCCCTTAGGACAGCTTCAACAAAGCAAGTGCAATCTTCAAAGGGTGAAAATGATGTTCAAATCACAATCCAATGATGCAATTACCATCACAACGATGCATAACTACACATGAATTTCGATCGAAGTTAAGTGCAAAATGTTCCAGTTGACCACGCAAGACGAGCTTACCATCAGTAAGAACGTTAGTGGTATGGATAAAAGAAATTCACTTATGTCAAGCATAAACATCCATGTCTAAATACTAGCATGAGATTAAGTCCTAATTGAAGCCAAAGGAAAAAGAAATCTCACGAACTATTCCAAACAAAGTTTGAATTCACCATCAATGAAATGCTTTATTAAGAATAGCCTTTTGTGACAATCTCTTACAAAATTCTCAAAGGGAGAATTCCCCTTCTTCTTCAACAATGCAAATGAGAAACTACTCTAACTTAAAAGCTTCTACTCTCTATTATGCTTCACTAATTGCTCTCTACTCTCTGATTCTATGACTACTAGAGTACAAATGAGGGGGACTCCCCCTTATATAGCTGGCCTGTTTGAACAGACGGCCCAAATCAAATTACAACGGAGGGCTCAGATTGAGCCACCTCAGCCCTAGACGAGATTGCCCTAAAAACCGCCAGAAGGTGGAGGAGTGGCGTCATAAATGCTCCTAAAAATAGCAGATTCCTCCTTTGACCAGTATGAGCAATTAATGCCCACTAACCTTCTAGAAGATTCTTGTCCATGACCCGGATTCCTTTGCTCTTCTCTCGGACCGCGTATGCTATGAATCGCGCCAGCACTGCGTCGACCTCTTCTTCAGAAATTGATGGAGTGAGATTCAGCTGATACTCCAAGATGGCTACCATTTGCTCGTGCTTCTCACAAGATTTTTCCCAAGTCTCCATAGAATCCTTCGTGCTCTGAATGATTGTTGAAAACGTGGAGATGTTTTCAAAATCCAACTGGGAAAATGTCCTCATCTCTGTAAAGAATGGCTGCAACCTTGCCCTTAGTCCTTCTGCATCAACCTCTTCATGTGCAAGCCTTCTTGCGAATACTGCCTCCAAAGTGTTAAGAATACTCTCATGAATATTCCTCATAGCCTTTCTGATCCTGGAGGACTCCATTGCTGCAGTGTCAAAGAAACTCTTCCCAGTGAACGCTGCTGAATGCCACCCACGGAAATCATACCTATCACCTGCTTGAATTACCCCTTCATTCACCAGAGTTTGCGTGGGAACACGCATCAAAACAGCAAGACGTGGGATAGTTTTGTCTTGAAAGATGTGGGTATCTCCCTAAGCTTGCTCAACATCATCCAAGCGTGAAAGAATACCAGAAACATTTTGAAATGCTGAGGCAAGATCCGCCATAAACTTTTCAGCCTCGGCACGGACACCATTTACCCACTTATCTCCTTCTCGCACAGCCCTCTTCACTTCTTCAAGGCCGCTGATCGGCTCACGTGGCAATTCTGATGGAAGCTCTGCCGCTGGATTACCTTGAGCAACAGGATGTGCGAGATTTTGCACATACTCAACCAACGCCTTGTGCTCTTTCTTCAACCTCTTATACTTTCCTTCCTTCTTCACCAGCCTATCTTTCAATGCTTGAAACGAACTTTCAGCTTCTTCCACCACTTGTGCTCCAGAAGGACGTCCCAATTCGACTGTGGTGATTGTGTACTTCTCCGGCATTGCATCACTCAAGTCATGATCTTCCCTTGGGGCAGCGATATGAAGGCTGCGAGAACCGGCCTCATTTGTTTCCATCCTTGTATATTTTCTTGCCCTCTTCCGCTTAGGCGACTTGCTTGTCCTATTTAAGAGTTCTTCCATTTCAATTGCTAGGTCGGCGTCATCACCTTGGTCCCTTCCGATTGCCTGTGAAAGCCAATTTTGTTGAATATCATAAATAATCAAGGGCTGCTCCTCAGTTGCTTCCACTTCCCGAACTTCTTCCCGAGCAGTATTTGTTGGAGGCTCAATTATCTCGACCTCTTGATCACTCCCCTCATGAGTCCCAGCATCTTCTTCTCCGAAGGAAAAGTCAAAGTGGGTTTCCATATCTGATTCTTCCCCTTCATCCCGCTTACTGGCAGCTTCAGGATCATTCACACTCTGAGTATCAACTTCTTTCAGCATTGGCTGGTTAACTTCTCCGACTTCCGGCTCCTCATTTCTTGGAGCTCTCTGACTAGCAAACAATGAAACTTCACGCCTACTGGAAGAATGAGATACCAGCTGAGTGGACACTGTATCCTCCGACCCCTGCGGCTCTGGCTGAACGGGCTCCCTTCTTTTTGATTCTGGACCTCGTGTGAGTTGCTTCTTCCTCTTTGCTACCACCGGCGGCCTTCTATCACCCATGAGGTCATACGTGAGGGCGACTGACCTTCTCCTTAATCTATTAACACGCTCATCCACCCATGCTCTAGTGAATGTCATGACCGGGATAGACAGAGTGTCTAGATCCACAATCTCTGGTTCGGCCCAATCTATTGGTGGCATCGGAGCGTTCTTTACCGTTTCATAATCTGGATGGGTGACCCTAGTATCCTCCTCAAGTTGATCTGGCACCTTAATCACCTCACACTCCCTGATTAGCTTTAGAGGCAGCCTTGAAAACATCCTTTTCCTAATTTCGTCCTCGCTCCCAGCATTTGCCCAAAAGTCTTCCAGGTGGGCCTTGTGTTTGTATTCTTCTCCTTGAACCGTTCCAATCATTCCCTTAGGATCGAAACTCTGTCGGCTGGTATAAAGGGTTAACTTGTAGAATTTCAGCTCATCCTCGGCCTCTTTGGCTGCTTGTAAGGTAGGGCATTCTTCGAGTGAATTTCCCAACACAATGGGAAAGTGTAAGCCTCCCTTCTTCTTTCTTCTAATGATCTTGTCATAGGGGCCACTGCTCGATTAAATCAGAATGTCCCTCTTTCGCGCCCCATTATTTCAAGGGACTGCTAGCCTTTCTTTTGGGGAAACCCTCGAGTAATAGTCTAGTTAAAATTAGGGTTTCTAAATTTGAGGAGGTCACTGGAGATGATAGTTTTAATATGATTCTTCTGGTTTTCGAGGGGCTTTGTTGGTATGTTCGCCTCAAAGATTCTAGTACTTTTGAATTTACTATTTTAGTAAATTTACTTTTTGCCTTTAGTTGAGCTCGTGTTGGTTGACTGTTTCCCGCTTTTTAATCGCTTGACTTCACTGGGCTTTGGCTTCAGGGCACTCTCGGAGAAATAAGTTAAGTCATTCAGATTTAAGTCACGTTTTAATTATTATATTTTAACATTGACCTTGGCCTAGAGTTAATGACTTAATGTTGTGTTTAAAAAGTGGTCATTGAGGGTGGCGCCCTCATTAAAAGAATATTATAATTATTGCTAAGTCAAAGCAGGGATTATGATGGGCGCATTTATCAAAGTTTGATGTTTTAATTAAAATATCATTTATTAAGTCTTGAAGGAGAAAGTGCGTCCAATCTTGAGGAGAATGAGTTTGACTTAAAAGCAGATTTTAGGGTTTTGCAAAGTCAATTGAAAAGTTATAAAGAGGAGTCTTGGTGCATCATTTGGATCATCTTGGAAAATACACCGTTATGCTGCCGGATTGATTCTGGATTGCTTCGAGGGATGAAGACCTCCTAGTTTGGGCATCGCTTCATGTTTGCAAGACAACATCTAGTGGTGATTTATTGTACTGTGAGTTGCATTTGATTTTGTGCATTGTTAACGTCATTGTAATCCTTTAGTTTCTGTTTTTGCATTTTAGAGGTATTCTTTGAGTTGCATTTAGTGACAGCAGATTTCTTGTTTCATTCATATCTCAAAAAAAGACAAAAAGATAGTTCTGGGTAGTCTCTTATTGCATTGGTCTATCATAGGCGTCCATTTCCTCCAGTTTGCAGAATTTATAAAGCTTTCATTTATTTTCTAGAGAAAATTGCCTCTTTCCCTAGGCCATACTTTTCTGTTTTGCATTGGGATCTGTGCAAGTTTCATTAAGGGTTTCAAGATCAGTTTTCAGTGTTGGAATTTGGTCGCCATTGTTGTTAGAGTGTATTGCATTTGATTTCGTGTTATTCCGAGGAGTTTTGTGAGAGTTATGTGCAACTGAGTATTTTCTAAAGCTGCTGGTTTGAAACAGCAAAATACAGATTTCTGGTTATTCAAGAAAACAACAGTGTTATTTCTTATTCATTGTGAGATTTTTGTGTGGCATATTGAATCAAGCCAACGAATTGATGATGGTATTGTAATGGTTGATAAATCCAGCTCTAATCTCTTGATAGGCGTATTATATTCATTTGTAAACTGACCAGTAGTACTGGCAGTCCTTCTTGCTTGTTTAAATCTGGTTGTAACTCTAAATCTCACTCACGTTATTGTAATAGTTAGAACTCCGCCCTATGGCAGCTACTGCCTACTCTGGGTAGCAAGCACATTCTGGGTGTCGAGTAGTTTCCTTTCTCAGCATTTATCTTTCAGCATTTGTTTTGTATTCACTCCGTCATATGGTCGCCCCTCACTCCGCATTGGATTGGGTAGCACATACTTGACGTTGAGTTCCTTTATGCAATTAGGATAGAAGACCACCAACACGTTCTCACCTTCCGCTATTCTCGTTAGAGAGCTACAAATTGTTATCACCTAATCTCCAGCTGCTCCATCGGATAACCCCCAACAACTTGTCCGCTTCCTCTAGGGACGGAGTTCGCTAACGCATAACGGCGATTTCAAGCCACCAAATGCGTTCTCTGCCCCCATTAACACCTGGAAAGATTCCCCTTGTTCGCCTTCGCAAAGACCCTCGGAACGATCTTTCGCAACGCTTTCAATCGCTCATACTTTGAGATTATAAAATGTACAGACCAAAGGGCAAGGCCTCCCCGCCTCTAGCTAAATTTTATTAGGTCCGGTGCTAAGTAAATTTAGCTCTCAAGATGAGGGAATTTCTAAAAATGTATGAATTTAAATTTTAGCCATTACACTTTTCCCCGACACTTAAACTTTTTCCTGTCTCCGCTTTCTTCATCTTTTTCGCATTTTTCGTCAATCGTGCCACTTTTCGTGCCTAAATTTATTGCTCGACTTGAGTTAGGTTTTCAATTCTCTCTCACTTAAAAGTGTTGTATTTCGCCATTTTCATTGTTATAATTTTTGTTCTTCCTCTCTTCTTGCTGGGCGAGTTTTCTTCAAACTGCAAATACATTTTTTGAGTTTTTCAACATCCCTCTCCAGCGTTTTTCGCGTTTCATCTTTGTAAGTTGTTACCCTTGCTTTCTCTTTATTCTCCAATTTCGATTGCAACTCCATGCAGACACACTTTGCAAACCCCGAGCGCCGTTTTCATTCACCATTACATCCATTTTCCAAAACCATGTTTCAGATGCAGAGGCGCTGAAAAAGTGCGCCCTTGCATTTGAAGATATTTTTCTAACACTGAGATGCAGGAGCGCTATTTTTTAGCGCCCCTACATCAAAGTCTGGATTCCCAAAAATGCAGAAGCGCTAAATTTTAGCGCCCTGACATGCTGAATATGTAAAAATTTTCCTAACACTGAAAGATGTAAGGGCGCCAAAATTTAGCGCCCTTGCATCAAAAGTGAATTTTCTAGAATGTAAGGGCGCTGAATTTTGGCGCCCTTACACTTTTTCCAATTTTCCATAATCTTTTCCAGTTGAACTTCAAACTTGCTTCTGATTTTAATTCTCGAACTTCTTTCCTCCATTTTGTGCTGCCGCTTTATGCGTTCCGGCCATCCGCCCACGCCTTATCATTGTTGTACCGCTTCACGCCTCAATGCTACTTTTCAGCTAACGCTTTGTTGATTCACCATCTTGCAATTTCTCTAGATCTCGCTAAGTGATTCCGGTGATGTCCTTTGATCGTGGTTCTTCCAAATAAAAGTTCATGCGTGAGACCAGAAGAAGTATGCGAAGACTACTACTAAGCAAAGAAACATGAAGAAGCTTCCCTGCTCTCCGCAAGAAAGACATTCGCATCCCATTATGCATCTTTGTAAATATTTCTCGACATTTTCGAATGTCATTTTGTAATTGTACTACACCAAGTCCAAAGATAATATTTTCAAAATAAATTACACTTTGACTTTGGTCAAAGTTAGGTGAGATCTCCTAAAATCGCTCACCTAACTTTCCCTAATTTTCTCAATCTCTTTCCTTCTTTTGCTCATCCCTCTTTCTATATAATGCGAGGGATTTTCATTGTAAATTATCTTTTAGCCTTTTGCAACGAAGTGCTGCCCTTTTGTAAGCAAACTTGTGAAACTTTGCGTTCATATTTTGTGAATGAGATTCAATCAATAAAGGAAAGGATTGCAAGCCAAACTTTGTGTTGGATTCGATACTTTTGTAAGTTGATTCGATTTGGTAGTGATTAGTTCAAGGAATCTGAAAGACTCTAAGTAGTTGATGTAAACTTTTGTGTTACATTTATTATTTAGATTGCATTGTTATTTTGTTTATCATTGGTTGAGTGATCTATAAGACTTTGCGCTTATAATCATTCATGCTCATGCATGTTCTTGTTGGATAATCTATGAGACTTTGTGCTTATAATTATTTATTCTCTTGGATACTTTGTCGAAAGATCTACAAGACTTTGTGCTTGTAATCGTTCGTGCTCGTTGACATTTTGGTTGGATGATCTACAAGACTTTGCGCTTGTAATCGTTCATGCTGTTCGAAGAATTGTTGCGTCTAAGAAGACTTTGTGCTTCTAGCGTAGCAAACGGTACGTTTATGCAGATCCGACATTGATAAAGCTACGGAACGACTTTGTGCCTTCGTGAGCTTTCCCATTTTATTTTCTTTTGTTTGTTGTTGATTACTTTTGGTATCTCTACGCTTCGCTTTGACGAGATAGAGATATTGGCATTACTGCTGGTTGTTAGTTTTTAGTTATCAAGAATTCGGAACTTCCAACACGTGAAACATTGTAAACATCTTCTCTGAAAAAAGAGAGAAGGATGAATGTAACACACCCCCCCCCCTTCGTGACTTTCGTGTACATTGTGTAATTACTTTTGTGATTTACTATTGTTTCTCTTAGCAGTAAGAAGGGCGCCTCCCCTTTCCGAGAGGAGAGATTCACATCTCACATAGCTGTGGCTGAAGTCCAAGTTGTGTAATCTGTCGAAAGTTCATTACATAATTTTCACCCAACAGTTTTTTGGCGACTCCGATGGGGACACGATACGCATTCTAAAGCCTCATGCTTTCGTTTGAAGTATACCTGTGTCCTTTTCTATTGTAATTTATTTTCTTATAAGTTTTTCAAGATTTCACCAAGGACATGTAAATGGCTGCTCAAGGTCCTTGGGGAAATGCTTTTGGTCCGTTGAGCCTAGTTCTACCCCTACATGCTCTTCCTGAAGGCTCACGGAAGAACTTTCCCAAGTTTTTTGGTGATGGACAACATCCTGACGAGCACGTTGCTGCTTTCTACATTGCTTGTGGGGTTCATGGTGTTGAATACGAAGATGTATCTGTAAGGCTGTTTGTGGAGACTCTCCAAGGCGTTGCTGCAGATTGGTTTTATCATTTGGCGCCAAGTACCATCACAAACTGGGCAACTCTCATAGCCAAGTTTGAAGAAAGGTTCAAGCCTCCTGAAGATGCTCATGCTTTGTTGGCTCAGCTCACCCAGTTGAAGAAGGAATCTCACATGCCCATGCGCGAGTTCATTGCTCACTTCAACAAGTTGACACGAAGAATTCCAACTGTTGCTCAACCTACAGCTGAGAACTTGAAATGTTTCTTTGTAAATGCTCAAGTGCCTGAGGTTGGTTTCCTATTGAGAAGAGCACCTCCAGCTACTCTTGCAGTTGTGCAGACCTTGGCGACAAAAATTGAAGATGATCTCATTCTTGCTGGGCAAATAAAAATTGACTCAAATGAATCTGAAGAAAGCTCTTCTTTGGAGTTATTTTCTTCCATCACAAGGAGGGATCCTATGGTGCAAAGGTTGGCAAATGAGCTATTTGACCTCAAAAAGCAATTAGCTCAAGGCATGTTTTCTGTGCCTTGCAAGGACGTACCAAGGAGGTCAATTTCAAATACTGCTCATAATTTTGTTGTTGGTAATCAACACAAGTTATCTTCACCTCCAAAGAGGCTTGCTCTTGAGGTACCATTAGTAAAAGGAGCAGTGAAGCATCCTGACTCCGATCCAAGTGATCTCGCTGTTCTCTTCCGAGAAAAGGAAGTAGACATAGCTGGCGACTCCCAATTCTGGTTTATGCAGTCTCAGGAAGCCATTGATGAAGAGCAGAATGAGGAAAGTCATTTTGTTGAAGTTCAAGTGAATGAAAATAATCTTTTCTTGAGATCTGAAAAGATGGACATGCATGCAGATTTCAGTCAAGTTGAAAAGAATGCATCTGTGTCACGTGAGGACCTTCTTATAAATAATTCAGATTTTCCCAAGTTTGAAGATGGTGAAGATCATATTGAGGTATGCAATGCAGTCATATCTTCATCTGGATCACATGAAGGAGATCATTCCGATCAGCATGAGGTTGCCATGGTTGATGAATCAGTTGTTCAAGTAACAACTGGTAAGAAGGATTCAATCTTTGACAGATCAAGGGAATGTCCCATAAGACATCTTGCTTGGTTGGAGGCCAATGGGAAGACAGAGGTTCCACTTGCACCTGAGCGTGAAGATAAACTTGAGGATGCATCTAAAGATATATTTGTAGATGCACAGGAGCAGCATGGATTCAATGATTTATTTTGGAGCAGCAATATATCCATAATATTTTCAAAGGTAGCTGAACCTGTTCATCTCTTTCATGAAGCAATGCTTCAACCTCATCTACACGTAGCTGCTAATGATCATGGAAGGCCTTGCAAGCTGCTGAAGAAAGGCAGCTATTTTGTTGAACCTGTGAATGGTTTCATTTGAGAAGATTTCATTGATGGCTAGTTTTAATTAGGTAGGTTTTTCCCTTTTCAATAAGTGCATTTGCATAAGTTTGCATCTTGTTTTCGTAAATTTGTTTTTCGTCATTGTCACCTAACTCCAAGCCCAATGGATAAAGGCACTTGAATTTTGGAGTTATTCTCCCTTCATTCGTTTCAAAGAACGGTTTAAGGAAGATCCCCGGTCAGAGCCACCGGTTATCAATGAATCTAGTACCGCCGTTCCACCTGGATAACCCCCACTTAAACTCGTCCGGCTTCCTAGATTCGTGAAGTTCGCTA
>VDFB02004348.1:0-58286 GCA_007258455.2 Sequoia sempervirens | reverse complement strand
ATCCTAAAAGTCAAGTCCTAAGCTCACTTTGGGTTTTGAAGCACTTCATGGATTTTGACTATTGAAGGATTTCAAGGAATCTAGGGTCTCAAGGACTCTCCGAAGAATGAAAAATTTATCCATATTTGAAATAACCAGTCATAAAATACCCTTAAAACCATAAATATCAAATCACAAAACCCTAAAAGCAAGTTCCAAACATATTTCGGGCTTTTGACAAGTTTGGGGATTTGGGTTCTAGTAGATTTTGGGGAATCTGTCCTTTGGAGGATTCCGTGAAGAAAGGAAATGAATGAATCAAAAGATACTAATTCCTCTTCAATTGATAACATGTGCTTTCAAAATCAAATAATTGATCTATCACATGCAATTTATATCCACACCAACTCAAGCCACTTATAAGAATGAAAGTCTCGAAACTTTGGGAAATCCACCCATTGACTAAATCTGCAAAAGTCAGCGGCTCGGGTAACCCATGGCAAAGAGGATTTAGTGAAGGATACCATTTCAGGTTTTCCAAGACCTCTCAAATTTAGTGAAGAAAACACTTCACGTACTTCGTGAATTAAAGGATTAAGTGAAACCCTCACAAACAAACTTCAACTCCTCCAAAATTATGAAGGGTGATCATTCCACATGGTTTTCATTATATGCTAGGACCTAATCTCAATAACACAACTCAAATCAAACCTTAGACTACAACTTATGATCAAATTCAAACAACAATATACAAACTCAACCTCCCAACATCAATGATTCTCAACATAGTACGAGCTATGGTTTATCTACAGATGCACTTATTGACTTTAAATCCTCAACAAAAACATGTAAATTAGTTTTCTAGTTCAAACATACCCTAATTCATGCTATCTAAACTAAAAATGCATTATCAAAATATTGAAATCCCATAACCCTAGTTTATAACAATATGCATTGATGCCCTAACTTCAATTTACTACTTCAAACTACCATGAAAAGAAAATAAAATGGAATTCAAAGAAAGAATCAATCAAAATTGATGATAAAGTCAATAAAAAGATAAACATTTACACACACGTGAATCACGGTTGAGTTCAAATGCAAGTATGGTTTGAAATGGAATAAGTTCACATGTGAAGGGAATACAAACTTACAATCATGCACCAACAAACCAGTAAAATTCAAATCAACCACTTAAATCTTCAATCGCCCACAAAATCCATGAAAAGATTTGAAACCCTACCTTGCAACTTGACAAGAGTGATGAAGTACAAAATGCAAGACAATAAACCTAACAAAATCCACCAACACAATACGCCCAAACCTAAACCTTCAATTCACCCAAGCACTTGAATGCACTTCAAAGCATAAACTATCAAAATGAAAAATGAATAATGATGTTGAAAAACACATAAATTGTACCACAAATCTAATTGAAATCCTACATTAATGGAAATTTGTACATACACAAAGGTCAATTAATGAAGTGACAAGACATTCGACGAGGCTTGAGGAAATCACTTAGTCACAATATTTAGCAAAATAGGCAAATCTTGGGGAATCCACGAACCGAAGGATTTCGCGAGCATGATAACTTTGTGGATTCCATGAAAGCTTAGATTTAGCGAACAGGAAGGCTTTGGGGAATCTATTCCAACAAGGATTTAGTGAATATCAACTTTAGGAATCTGGCTACCCATAGATTTAGCGAAATTCATGACTTTGGGTAATCCGGTCCTTGTGGGATTCTACAAAATTCTCCCATACTTTACCAAATTGATGCCAAAATGAAATTTCCATAAAACCAATGACTCCAAGCATCTAAGTAAGAATAGAATGTTGCAAAATGAATACCCCTAAAATGCAGAAAAAGCATAAATGCTCAACAAGTGAAGTGAATCCCAGAATTTCAAGGAACCTATCCCTTAATGGGAAAAGGAAAAACCTAAAGTAAAAACGAGAAAGAAAACTCAAGAAAGAGGGTCCCTACCTCCGATGAAGCATGTATGCGAAAATAACACAACAATTTCTAACCAAAACATTCCCAAACCAAAAATAATCAAGAACCCAAATACTAATACTAAAACCACAATCTATCAAAGATGACCAATCAAACTCTCTAATTTATCCAAAACTTCGGCTAAGGTTTTACTTACCAAATCCCAATCTAACTTGACTATACTTAGAAGTGAGTGTGTAAAATATCAACTAGACTCACTATGGGTTATTCGAACAATTCTCTCCTCTTGAATGATACTTCCCCTCTCTTCTAGAGGATTGAATTTGTCCTTGCATCCAAGTTAGTACATAGAAAACTTAGTTAGTTGAATCAAATACAACCTTTTGCATCATATATTTCATATATAGAATCATTACATAACTTCATTTGAATCAAACATTCATTTATTGTATTTCTGAAATACATAAAGCATAAACACACATTTAAAGAATTTTCACACAACTAGGTAAAAGTAAATAAGTAAAATCACAATGGGGTGTAACATACTTCCCCCTTGTGAATCATCACCCTTGATAAATTTTAAGTGCTAAACATATAGAGATATATAATTAAATAAAGGTTTTACCTTTAATTTTTCTCATCATGTAAGAAAGAAGCATATTTTATTAATAACAAAACATTCTTCCCTTAGAGCATGACCTTTTACAATTTCGTCCATTTTGGACCTTGCACTGATGGTCTAGGCTTAGTATATAGGGATAACTTGTGTGCTTCATGTATACCTTCCCTTAAATAGTTATACTTCATAATCATATTAACTCCCTTGTACTTCACAACTACAATAGTGATCATATCCTATATGACACCTATACCTTAGTGACTAGAAAAAACATTCTCATTGGCTAATGCAAATATCCTTAGTGTAACCCAAATAGATAAGGAATGTCAGTGTATTGTACACTACATGTGGGTCCCATCTTTTCTTTTTATGTTTACACCATTAGGTAACTTAGAATTTGAGACCATCCATCACTGACACAACCATCTACCTTAAGCATAATCATACTGCTTCATAATTTTAAGCTTGTATCAACAAGTTTTCCTTGATCCTCATGATCTACTATTCCATTTAACAATCTTTTTGGTATAAGGTTAATCCTATTTCTTAGCTTATCTCAACTTAATAGAGATTCAATCCTTCTTCCCATATAATGGACCTTACCTCAATGATAGAAGTTTATTGTAATATAAGTTTTCTACAAATCCTCCAAGATTTAGTTTATCCCTTTTACCAAACTGGCTAACTTATAGTAATAAATTGAAAATTGATTCTATTGAATTTTCATAAGATAATAATGGTTTACACAAAAACTTATCATTACTTGCTTTTCCTTATCTAAGTTAACCTTATCAGGGACTTTAAGCAACTGCTTCATGCAATAAGTTGTTTAGGACTGATGTCTTATAAATAAGGCTTCCCAATCTATATTGGTTACCTTGGTGAGTCTATCCACCATAACATTATGTCAGTTCCATCCACATAGAAAGATCAAAATATTCTAATGATCCACCACTACCTCACTAAAATTTCATAAGAGTATACAAGTCCTACTGATGATGGCATCTTGTCTTAATCCTTTGGCATATTGGATGAAAGCTTGCTACATACCTTGCAACATCTTACTCTATCCATTTCCAGATTATAGTGGTTTTCCCATTCATCAAATAATTTTTTCATCACTATGCGACCTAATTATGACATTAATTTACCTCATCTCATTCCTTAATCTCCCAAATTTTGGGTATGTAGGTTTTTTTTCTGATTCATAATAGTCCACTCTAACTTTATTAAAAACTCTTTCATGGACCTATACCACATTTGATTCTTGAAATGTAATAGTTACAAATTGATGGCGGAGCTAAAATATTTTCCCTTAGGTCATCCATACCTTGAAGTTATTTCATCCTTTGATTATTTCTAGAGTTTTTAATCTGATTTTTAGCTTAATTTATTTCTTCCAATAAGTATATATACCAGTTTGAGTAACAATTATCATTGAATCATGTTGACTTGACATTGTCTTCCCAAAGATGTCAGCAATTATTACTTTCCTAGTTTCTAATCATGAACATTTATTTATAAATCATAATCATGAGTATTTAATTCTTCCCTTTTCTATTGCATAGGCAATATTCTTGCCTTCCATGGTAAAGTATACTACCTATCTTCCTCCAAAGTATCAATGATATTATCAATTTGTTCTTTCAAAACAATTTCATATAGAATTTATGTTACAAATATTTCTTTCTCATTGGTCATAAACCATGACCTTCCCTCTACCTTTTCCAATAATTCCAATACCTTATCCTTTCAATCTTACCAACCTTGTTGTGGTCATATAAGACTTCGGTTGTAGGTCTTTGAATCATGACTTATGGAAAAGTTAAAAGTTCTTCCAAATTGGAAATACATTAATAAACTTCATTGTATAGGGTAGTTTATCTGAGTCTAACTACTCTCCTTCTTTGCCTCTTAGTGTTTCCATGATATTAGATCATCTTAAAGTAAAATTATTAGCAAACATTTGCTTTCCCTAATTTGAATTGATTTAAAATTCCTTATTGTTGGATTTTGATAGTTGATCAACCATTTCTTGCCTTTCTTATTCTCCATGGTATTCCTTGAATATACTTTTTCTTTCTTGAAATTGGATTCATCATCACCCTTCTAATCACTTAGAATTAATGTTTGGATCCATCATAACAATATCTAATGAATATTGAACAACTCTAGGAGCTAAGAGGTACTCTAGTATTTCATCCAATTTCCCTTTTCATATACACCATTATCATTTATCCATAGTAGATGATTATCCCATATCCACAAAGCCCCTTTCATTGATGTGTTAACAAGCTTGCCTAAGGATCCTTTTATCAGTTGTGTCCTCAACTTTGTGAGTTGTTTCCAAATTATTATTTTGATTTGACACATAGTCTCCCTCCATATCCACTTTCTTTTGGAACATCTAAACATAAGTTTACTTTTGTTGGAAAGTTGGTAAGTCCAATTCACACTTTCTACCAAACTATGTGCTAACCAAGCCTTTTTCAGATAGTCCAATTTACTTTTCAGTTCCTAACTTGCAATCATCCTTCCAAGTGATTTTGTCCCAGATCTTGATAACTTATAACCTTAAACACTATGAAGTTGCTTGGTTTCTTTTTCCCATCTTAATCAGAACTCCATCTTGACCTTTCCTATTTTGGTTGGTGGAATTGTGTCAACTTTCATCTTCTCCTTTTAATTTACTTTTCCTTTGCTGACCAATCTAGTCTTTAACCTTCTTTTAAACTTTCACTCTTTATGCAAGATCTTAATTTTGTACTACATTAGATTTTTTAAGGGTTATCCAACCTCTTGGATACCTCTCTAGTTGGTTTTGATTCACTAAACATTGAAATTCTACTTCAACTAAGTTTCCAATTTATGCTTCTCAATTAGTTCTATTCTAATAAAGCATACACATATCCTTAATCCAAAATCATAGACTCTTTGCAACATAGGTTACTATCAATAAGGGGGATTAATTCAATCCTCTCTATCCATTAGATTCATTTAGTTGTTTCTTAGGGTGAAGGTACCCTTTGGTAATCCTCCAAAACCTTTCTATTGAACCTAGTTTCATAATATTCCACAATTCCAGGGTGTATCCTAACAAGTTGTTGGTTAAGGATTTTTCAACTCTAGGGACAATTCTTCCTAGTCCAAAAATTTTAAAAATGTTTTTAGGAATCTTATCTTCCCTTTTGTTTTCCATTTGTTCTTTTCCTCTTGCCATTTTAGCATAAGAACCTTTCAACCTATAACTTCCAATAAGTTTTTTTTTTAACTTACGTAATGATCCCATAGGTTCCAGAGTTGAACTTGGTTGCTTTGATACCACATGTAACATGCCCAATGTTCTACTCAAAATTTAACCTAAGTTTTAATCCACAAGTGAATAAACCATGACGCCAAGCATAGCAATAAATTTTTATTTTCATAATTTAAATTACATGCACACATGAAATAAAAACTATTTCAAACTTCCATTGCATTCTATCATAATTTCATGAATCTTTCCATAACATTGATTTCATATTGAATAAACTCAAGTACAACATTCATGTTCACATATTTCCATATAAACGGATACAAGGTACATACATATCTCTTTTGAGCTTCCAACACTAGAAATATGTATGGTCCAAGTTTTCCACCTTCAAATATTTTGTTGTTAATTGATGAGGAGAAACATCACTCAAGCACTTTTCTTCCAACAACGGACTTACTGCAGTTCCCCGCACATCTACCTATCAGGTAAGATGGCCCTACCCTTTGAAAAAGAGATTGGTTGGATAATTCCATAATACTAGCCTTCTTCGAGATTGATGTTGTGTCCTATAAGCTAGAACTTAATCATACAATAGCTTCTACCTATGAGTGTGACAATCTAGGACTAGAATGTCTAACTAGATCACAATTAATTGGCAGTGTAAATAGTGACAACTTACACTACTTTAGCCAAAGTATTCATCACCCAATATTTATAGTGGATTTCATCCTATTCACACACCTCTCTAGCTCAATTTTCTAAGACCACACATATTCTATGCATAGGAAATTCCCTCCATTGGGTAATCTTTAATCATAGGAACAACCTATTACCTCTATGTTTAACTAACACATCTACTAAGAAAATAATTCAAGTAACTCTTACTTACCAATTAACCATACAAAATAACATAACACCACATCATTAAATGACTCTAGTACCAAAGGTACAATTCCAACTATAAAAAGTCTCCAATCAAGGGTTTATCTCAACACTAAATGACTCCCTTCAAAAGTATAAACATAACAATAAAAGACCTCAATTCAAAGTATAACCATAAAAAATAAATGAATTCAATCAAATTATAATCTCATCAATAAAGGACTCACTTAAAAGTATGGTCCCAACAATAAAAAAAATCCAAATTAAAGTATAATCAACAATCAAATCATCAAGTAGATCATATAGGTTAAACTCGACTTATTGGCTTCAATAAATAATCTCATAGAAAACTTTACAAAATAGGTTGTTTGTAACCTACGGTTTCCAAAAAAAGTAATGTAATGATCAAGAGATAAAAAAAAATCATAAAACTTCTACATTCAGTAAGAATCAAATATTCACATGTTCACAATGTTCTCTATATTTGTATAATATCTAAAGCACATTATAACCTTGTGAGGGTTTGGTGCTTCTACACTCAAAGTCCTCTTCGCAATATGATTCACATATAGATTATCTACAAGGTTCCCAACCTATCAATGATGTTATGCCCATTATGCCATTATTCACATGGTGTTACTATCCACATTAACCACAAGGCCTCACAAAACTTCATAGGCTATCAATTCAATATATCACCTAAATGTAATGATATTATAGTCTACTTGACTAAGTATAATTTCTATTAACCATTCCAATATATAAAACATATACATATATAAGTATAAATGCATCACAACCAAAAGGTTTCAAGAAAAAAAGAATCCACAAAGAAACAAATAAGCTAACCAATAAATCTTTCCAACTTAAAATAGAAAATAAAGTAGAGAACTAACATGCCTATAACCAAATAGCTCCAATTGATATGAAAAATTTCCTAGCATAGCCTCCACCTAGCAATTTCCTATTCCTTCCCTTGACCAACTCCCACAAATAAATCTCTCTATAACCTCACTAATCTCACGCTAAAACCCTCACAATCTCAAAGCTCAATATTGCATTAGAGTAACTATCAAAAAATTAGAATTTAGAAAGAAAGAATGCATCCCATATAAATTGAAAGGAACCTCTATTTATACAAAAAGATCAACAACTAAAGGTTGGAAATAGGGTGAAAAAATTGACACTTCTCAGCTCAGAACGTTTGAGTTAGAAAAAATAACAAAAGGTGGTAGCTTGAAATAATGTAAAAAAATCACATACCCAGCAAGAGAATGAGCCACCCCATTCAATCTAGACAACAAGAATGATCATTAGAAATACAAGGTGATGGTCTCCTACATATCGACTTATTTGGCCAGCTCCCTTGGTGCAGCCATGGTAGGAGGGTCCTCAAAGAGAACAATTTGGACCGTGCAACAAGAGTCACAACATAAGCAACATGGAATATAGAGGAAAATGCAGATTCAAACATTCTCATTAATAGAAATTTTGATTACAATTGGTTGGAAACATTTGGGTTTACAAATTCGGCTCACAGGCCTAATACAACATGCTCAAAATACAATATCCCTCTATGCTCCTTAATGCGAGTGAAAATATTATACATCAATTCTATATTGATCTATCTAATCAACTTTTCCTCTCCAAATGATCTATTACAAGCTTTATATCATATCTGCATATCTAGAATCTTCTATGTCAGCCAAAGATCATTACAATCTCCAATGAAAGAAAATGTAACATGCGCATGAAATGGGTCGGCCTCAAATTTTAATTTCTCCTCAATAGGTGCATAGGATGAATTGTTGACCTATAATTAAGGTTGGGGACACTCCATGGAACAATTTGAATCACACTGTCAAGATCCACAAGTTATCAAACTAGTCGTTAGGCTTGAAAATTATTCTAGTGCCGGTTCAAGAAACTACCACTAAATCTGGGAGCGATAACTTTCTAAAAAGAGATCTAATCATGCTCAAATCTTGGAAAAAGGAAAATGAACATGTCCACAATGTAAACATAGTTCCACAGGGTCTAGTGAGCAAATATGATGAATTCACCAACTTGAATTGAACAAGAACTAAACAAGAGCAAAAACTAAAAGAAAATATTTTTGGTTGATGCAAGATTGCCAAGAACCAAGGATGCTCCTGCATCAGACATCCAGGGTTGATTGAAAAGTGAGTCACTCACTTTGCTAGGGCTAAAGGGAAACCAATACGGTCTAACTCAGCTTGAGAAATCCAAGAAGAATCTTCCACTGGTCTTCCTTTCCACTTCACAATATATTCTTTGTACTATCTTCCATGAGTTTTCCTCCCATCTCAAATATCCAAAATCTCTTCAATTTCATCTGATCATTGCTTAGGAAACTGATTCTCCAATTTTTCTTTACTGTCTTCATTGAATTTTGCTTCATGGTACTGATGTAGATCTGCAATGTTGAATATAGGTGATATACCGATGTCATCTGATAACTCCACTTCATATGCATTTCCTAAATCAAATTTCTTCAAAATATTACAGGGTCCAAACCTCCTCATCTTCAACTTATTGTATGTGCCAACTGGAAATATTTCCTTCCTCAAATACACCATCACTTCATCTCCAACTTCTAACTCCTTATTTCTCCTCTTTTCATCTGCTTTCTCCTTATACTTCTAGTTCATATCTTCCAATTGCTCCTTCACTTGAGTATGCACTTTTTCATATGTTCTAAAAATTCCTCTTCTTTTGCGCTCCTTTTATCTTCCATACTGATGTCTCACAACTCTGGTATACCTCTAGGATGAACTCCAGTAACAATCTCAAAAGGTGTCTTTTTGGTACTCATATTCACTGAATTATTGTAAGCAAGCTTTGCTTGTGCAAGGACTAAATCCAAAATTTCGTTCTTCTCTCCAACCAAGAATCTTAGAAAATTCCCCAAACTCCTATTTACTACCTTTTTCTATCCATCAGTCTGTGGGTGAAAAGTAGAACTAAACTTCAAATCCATCTTTAACTTCTTCCAAAGTGTCCTTTAAAAGTAACCATCAAACTTTATATCTCCATCTAAAACAATACTCCTAGGTAATCCATGCAATTTGACCACTTCCTTGAAAAATAAATCTGCTACATGTACTACATATGTTGTCTTCTTACAAGGTATGAAATGTGCCATTTTAGAAAATATATCCACGACCACAAATATAGGATCATTACCTCTCTATGTCTTCGGAAAACCAAGTATGAAATCCATGTTAATATCCTCCCAAGGTCTCTCTAGAACTGTCAAAGGCTTATGCAATCCAACATTCTAACCACTCCCTTTTGCAACTTGACAAACTCTACAACTCTACACAAATTTCCTAACATCCTTATCAATCTGTGGCCAAAAGTAATTCTCACTTACCAATTCTACTGTCTTATCAATCCCAAAGTGTCCTACCAATCCCCCATAATACTTTTCTTTCACCAAGTTATCCCTCATTGAAATCTAGGTTATACACAACTGATTCTCTCTAAACAACATATCCTCTTGAATGAAATAATCCAGCCACTAACTCCTATCCTCCAAGACTAGTTCTTTACAAGCTCTTCAAGGTTCTACAAAATTCAAGTCTTCTTCATACTAGTTCTTTAATTCATCAAAGCCTAGTACCTCCACCCTCATCTCTGCCAGTAAATTCCTTCTTCTACTCAAAGCATCAACAACTGTATTTGAATTTCCACTCTTATGTTTCAAAACAAAAGTATAACTTTGCAAGAATTCTACCCATCTCATGTGTCTCTGATTCAACTCACCTTGACCGTTTAAATACTGCAATGCTTGATGATCCATATACAACACAAACTCCTTAGGCAACAAGTAGTTTCTCCACTTCTTCAAGGCTTGAACTATGGCATAAAACTCCTGGTCATATATTGAATATATTCTCCTAGCATCATTCAATTTCTCACTAAAATAAGCTACTAGTCTTCCTTCTTGACTTAATACTACTCCAATTGCATTTCCACTTGCATCACAGTCTACTTGAAATACCTTATCAAAGTCTGGTAAAGCCAACACAGGCTACTTAGTCACCTTTTGTTTCAACAACTCAAAAATTTAGTTTACTCCAGATGTCCACCTAAAATACTTCTTATCTCCTCTCATTGTTTTTGTCATAGGACTGCGAATAGAACTGAAATTCTTAATGAAATTTCGGTAGAAACTAGCTAATCCATAAAATGATCTTACCTCTCCAATGATTTTTGGTGTAGGCCATTCAAAATTTTCTCTTACCTTCTCAGGATCCATCTTCAATCCATCCACAGATATCACAAATCCCAGATATACCAATTATTCCTTCATGAAACTACACTTCTTAATGTTTATTAGCAACTGTTCTTCTCTCAACCTCTGCAAAACTTGTCTTATCTACCATAAATGTTCTTATGTACTCTTACTGAAAATCAAGATTTCATCCAAATAAACAATCACAAACTTACCCAAGAATTTCTTCAGTACCTCATTCATCAGCCTCATGAAAGTACTTGGTGCATTTTTTAGTCCAAAAGGCATCACCAACCACTCATACAATCCTTCATTTTTCTTGAATACTATATTGCACTCATCCCCTTCTTTGATTCTGATATGATGATATCCACTCTTCAAATCTATCTTTGTAAAGTATTTAGCTCCACTCAAACAATCCATAATGTCATCCATCTGGTGCAAAGGAAATCTATACTTCACCATGATCTTGTTTATGGCTCTAGAGTTTGTACACATCCTCCATTCTCCATCCTTATTAGGTGCTAACATAGTAGGTACTGCACAAGGACTTAAGCTTTATCTAATCAAACCCTTTCTCAACAACTCTTACACTTGTCTATTCTATTGGATTCCAGTTGTGTTAATGGTTTGTCCTTGATGACAAAATCTCTGATCCTTATGATTTACAATGGCACTTCTTTGATGTCTCTTGGCTATTACAGAAAGTTATTTGTTATGTTTCAATTTCAAGATGGTGATAAGAATTCTGGTTCAAGCTATGAATGTTATTTCTATGTCTGACAAAGCTTGTAAGTTGGTATTCTTTGTCAGGATGGTTCTCTTTGCATTTCACAGGCTTTCACATATCGGCATGAGTATGGCAGGGTCTCCCCAATCCACTTTGAAATGTCTGAGTTGCCTATCGGCAAGACATTTCTAATGCTATGTTGATTGAATTTAACATTCTGGCAGGATTTAGTGTGACATTGTTCGTTGTCTCAGCGAAAGTAGTTATATCGGCATAAGTTAAATCTGTCGGTATGTGGTCTCAGTGATATTGGTTTGTCACACCGACTGACATAGGAAAGAATCATATAGGCATGAGTTATCCCATCGGTATGAAGTCACAACAAGATTGCAATGTTACACCGACCGATGGTGAATGGATGTGTATCGGCAAAAGTCAGGGTTCACAGAATAGGTCTCGATGAAGTGGTTTTGTCTCACCGACATCACATCTGGGATTCTCTTCGGCCAGACTTTTTGCTTTCGGCATGATGTCATAACGAGTGAGCAAAGTCACATGGACCACCGTTGGAATTTTGGTAGGACTTCTCTTTGGCTTTTGTCGACAGAAAAAAGTGTTCTCAATCGGCATGAGCTTTGCCATCGGGCTGAGGTCATAGCCAAAAGGTTATGTCTCTCTGACTAATGCATGTGGATGTCTTTCAGTAGGAGTGTTGTAATCGGCATATGGTCTCTCCGAAGACATATTGTCTTACTGACCGTGTTCAAAAAGGTCTTATGGGAAAAAAAATTTCTTCGGTATAATGTCATAACGAACCCTGTGGGTCTCGTCGATGGAAAATATTAAGGGCTCTCGGTGAAACATATTGTGTTTGATATAATATCTCTCCGACTGTGGAAAGTCATGGTGAAGGCGAATGAAAGGCTTTCGGCGAAAGGTTGGTAAAGTCTTAGCAACTCAGAGTGAATAAAGTCTTTCGGTGAAACTTAATGTATTCTATGAAACGTCTTCTCGACAGCATTAGGTTACAACAACAGTCTTAAAACAAGATAGAAGGCTCGTCAATAAGAAAAACCATTTGTCACAGCGACCAATGTGTATCAAATGTCTTTCGGAATGACAAAGTTTGTTCTCCAAGAGGTCTCCCTGAAAGTTGTCTGTTACAGCGATTGTGAATGAAACTAAAAGGGCATCTCAGTAAGAAGTTTCCTCATGTCTCAGCAAAAGAATGTTTTACTAAGGAAGACCATCGGCATAGCATGTTGTATTCGATATGTCTTCTCTCCGACTCTGGTGGTTCTTGGCGAAAGAGACAACCATAAGGTTGTCTGGAAACGTTAGAGTTGCCTACAGCATAATGTGTGATCGATTGAATTGAAAAGATTAGGGAAATTTTTTTGAGTTTATCCTCTTAAGCTAGGTATCAAACCCTAGCCTAGCTGCCATCATGAATGTTTATGTTTTTGTTGTTGCTGACTGTAACAGTTTCTACAGAGGTCTATGGAAGGTTTGTTTGATGCACCTCTCTGGTTGGATGCTCGACAGTGGTTGATGGAGCCATGGGAGTTACAGATTTGTCTGAGAAACAATCTCACAAGTTTCAGAAGCTGGGTGAAATAGCTCTTGTTTTGGTTGGTTGTTCTGCCGTTACTTCTGAAGTCTGTTAATTTTTTGGCATTTATAAATAGGAGCAAAAAACTAAGTTTTTTGTTCGGCTATTATTGTAATTCTAAGATTATCATTCTTGGGCTGTATGAAAATGTATGATAAAACTCTGCAATAAAAATCTGAATAAAAATGCAGAGATTGTAAATTTCTTTTCTATGAGGTATTTTAGGGATTCAGTTATTGAATCTTTAAGGTATTCTGTAGACGAAAAAATAGAGAGATATGTGCTTAACTGAAAACAGAGAAATCCTTTGAATCATTACTATTGTTCAAGACATAATTTGAGGGGTTGGTACACCTTGAGATAGATATCTCTAAATGAGGGGTTGATGCTCCTTGAGTGGGTGCTCAAAAATCAGCCTATAAGGCATTATGAACAGTTGATTAAAAGATTAAGCCTGGAAGGCATTTAGGGAGTGGTTTTTAAACCCCAAGAGGGTTTTCCACTCAGAAAAATATTGTGCCTCTTTGTTCTTTTGTGTTCTCTCTGGTTTACTATTCTGTTGTTGTTTCAGTTCACTATTGAGTCATTATTTTTCTCAATTCTATTTATGAATGATTACATTCAACTCATGAATGCTTTAATCAGAATGATATTGAGATCAAATCTGAGCTGTGTGGTTAAATATTTTAAAATTTAGTCAAATAGTTAAGACACTGATTCACCCCCCCCTCTCAGTGTCATTTTAACTCCAACATATTCAACTCCTCATTCTCTGCAGGTGTCATCTAGTGTGCTGCTTTATTAGGAAAACTATCTCCAGGAATCAGATTCATGCAATGACTAATACTCGTCATAGGTGGTAATCCATTAGGTACATTATCTGAAATGATCTCCTCATACTCTATCAGCATCTCCTTTATCTCCTCTGGTTGTTCTTCTACATGCTTCAAGTCTTCAGCCTTCTTAGGAACCAAGGAATAACACATGTTCTCATGTCTCAATCCATCGAGAAATCTCCTTCCATGAACCAGAAAAATTCTAGCACTCATACAAACCTCAACTCTAGGACCATCCTCTAATGGAAACAAAGTCTGCTTCATCCCATTAGAAAAAATGGTATATGTATTCTTCTTTCCATCATGAATAGCCTATCTATCATAGTGCCAAGGCCTTCCCAACAAAACATGGCATACATCCATAGGCATGATATCACACAAAACTTCATCATGGTAATTTCCTATCTTCAATTTTACCAAACATTGTTCACTTACCAGTATCTTATGCTCATCTTGAATCCATGCTATCTAATAGGGCTTCGGGTGTTTCAATATTTCCAACTTCAGTTTGGTCACCATTTCTTCATAAACTAGGTTCTTGGAGCTTCCACTATCAATAATCACTTTACAACATTTACCAGCTACCTTGCATCTAGTCCAAAACAAATTCTTTCTCTACAATCGTTCTTGCTCCATCTCACTTTGACACAATACTCTTCTACTCACCAACACTTCTCCATCTTCTAATTTGTTAGATGATCTGACATGATCTTCCTCAACAAAGGTTGTCCTTCTATTATTCTCTATCTTTCTTCTTGTCTCTCCCTGATTACATTCAAATGCTCCATGTCCTTCTCCACCACACTTAAAGCAAGTTCCCTTGAATACTCTTTTCTCTTGTCCTCTATCATATTTTCTATAACCCTCATTCTGGTAACCACCATATCCTCCTCTTCGATAAGAATTTCCATCATCTCTACAGTATAAATTATCATTCTTACTAACTTCCTTATCTTTATTCTGATCTGCAAAATTTACTCTTCCTCCTCCAGTAAAACTTCTTCCTCCTTGAAATCTTCCACCTCTTCCTCTCTGCCTCTACTCATGTCTTTTATTCAGCTTCTCTTCTACTTTTAGGGAACATTGGTATGCCTCTTCTGCACTCTACAACTTAATCAAACTAATCTCATCATGTATAGATGACCTCAAGCTATTCACATATCTGGCTACTTGCTCAATCTCATCCTCTGAATGTCCAGATCTGATATTTAACTTGTAGAACTCCTCACTATACTCTATCACTCTTGACTCCTTTTGCTTCAAATTTTGCAACTTTTGGAACAAACTAATCTGATAATCTACAGGCATAAACTTTGTCTTTAACTTATTCATCATTTGATCCCATGATCTTATCTTTTCTTTTCCTCTTCTTCGCCTATTTATCTGAAAATGTTCTCACCAAAGGGATGCATGTCCTTTCAACGTTGTACAAGAAAATTTCACCTTCTTATCTTCACTGGTGCCTTCAAAATTAAAATTTTTCTCCATCTTTGTTATCCAATCAAGCAATTCATCTAAATCCAACTTACCTCTATAATATGATGGATTGAAATGTGGTTTGGTATTTTCTCTAGTTAGGGTTATTATGAACCTATCTTCTCCCTAATCTAGGCTAGGTTGATCTTCTCTTTCCCTTTGTTCTTATACTTCTACCTCTTCATCACTCACATCATCAACTAGTCAACCTCTCCTTTGGGTTGTTTCAACTACATCTAATCTAGCAACAATTCCTCTCAACATCTCCATCATAGCTGGGTCTGCATTTCTGTGTGCTCCATTTCCTCTACCATTTCTTCTTCTCACCATCTTTACACAAGTCCTTTGCAATTGTAGGTCGGATCCGTAGTCTGTCACCCCACAAAAAATCTTCAACGGGACTTCATAAACTCATGATCTCTCAAGGAATGAATCTCGCTCTGATACCAATCTGGTGCAGCCATAGTAGGAGGGTCCTCAAAGAGAACAATTTGTACCATGCAGCAAGAGTCACACAATAGAAGCAACATGAAATATGGAGGAAAATGCAGATTCAAACATTCTCATTAACAAAACTTTTGATTACAATCGGTTGGAAACATCCAAGTATATAGATTCGCCTCACAGGCCTGATACAACATGCTCAAATTACAATATTCCTATATGCTCCTTAATGCGAGTGAAAATTTTATACATCAATTCTATATTGATCTACCTAATCAACTTTTCCTCTCCAAATGATCTATTACAAGCTTTATACCATATCTGCAGATCTAGAATCTTATGTGTCGGCCAAAGATCATTACAATCTCCAATGAAATAAAATGTAACATGCACATGAAATGGGTCAACCTCAAATTTGAATTTCTCCTCAATAGGTTCATAAGATGAAGTGTGGACCTATAATTAAGGTCGGGGAAACTCCACGAAACAATTCAATCGCACTGTCAAGATCTGGAAGTTACGTGAAAGATCCACAAGTGATCAAACTAGCCATTAGGCCTGAAAATTATTCCAGTGCCGGTTCAAGAAACTGCCACTAAATCTGGGAGTGATAACTTGTCAGAAATAGATCTAATCACACTCAAATCTTGGAATAAGGAAAATGAAAATGTCCATGATGTAAACATAGATCTATAGGGTCTGGTGAGAAAATATGGTGAATTCAACAACTTGAACTGAACAAGAGAAAAAACTAAAAGAAAATATTTTTGGTTGATGCAAGATTACCAAGAACCAAGGATGCTCCTGCATCATCCCTAATTTTACCAATGCATATATTCGCAATGCTTCACATTTATAATTTATATTGTAGGCTTAATACTTATATTGGGTTTATGCTTTCCTCAGTTTGGCACCACCAAAACACCACGTTTCGTATTCCTTTGGTTTTCCTTTTAGCTTCAAGACTAAGTCAAAGTTATTTATGTGTTTCATATAGCATCACCTCAAATTATTGATTTTTTCTTGTAAATCATTGCCACACATTAACTTGGGATAATACCCACGTGCCTATATTAGCGTTGCACATATTACTCAGCATGTTAAGTACTTCATGCGTTAGTTTGTCTCTATGGTTTGCAACTTGCATATTATGGTCAAAGTGAACACTCATTACCTATGCACTGGTCCAAAATGCATTATACTTAACACCTTATACCTTGCATTTTTATTGTCTTCTTTCTCATGCATAGTAGACAATTTATATAACAGTGGTTTTCTTAATTCCCCAAGTGCTTAACTATGGTGCTGCCAATGTTTACATTATGCAATGTTTAAATACTTTATGCAGAGATTTTAGATTATGTGTTGCTTCCAATATAGTGCACAATCTTTTAATTCTAGTGCTATTCAATAAATGTATAAACTGCTTATAATATATAAAAAAATATATATAGCAACAACATATGTAATATATATATCATATATATCAATATATATAATTATATCTCCATTAATATCATCTATATTAATAGCTAATCAATTTATATATTATAACCATAATCATCCATTTACCATTCACACATATATACTAACATATTTATCAATGACTATATATATATATCAATATGTACATACATGCACATACTTATACATATTAGCATATATATATGTATATATTATTTACATATCTCAATGTACTAATATCCACACATAAACACATATTTATTGATGAGTATATATATATAATATATATATATATATGCATATGTATGTCAAGTTTACCATACGACATGCTCACACACACAATATATTTATTCGTGTGAGTTATCGTAAACCATACTTTTATGCATATAGCACTGAGGCTGAAGTTGCTTACATCAACATCAAATCTGCGATGGATAGGGCTATTACTAAATTAAGGATTGAGGGGGACTCCCTTAAAATTCTTAATTGATTGCTTGGAAATCAGAGTCTGAACTAGATAATTGAGAAACTTATTGTTGATTCCATCATGATGCTGAGATATTTTGATGAGACTTGTGTCACTCATACCTATAGAGAAGGTAATTCCCTTGCTGATTTTTTTACTAATGAGGCTGTCAGCCTTAATAATTTCAAGGTGTGGGAGGAATACTCTTCCCTTCCTGATAAGGCTAAGATATTATTACGAGATGATAGCTATATTTGGGCTTGTAATTTGGGGTGATCGAGTAATTATCACTCTCTTAATTACCACACATTTTATGGGTTATTTTTTTCCCATTCCCATGCTCAATTATATTCTTTCTAGTGTGGTTCAGCTCTAGTGATAGGAGTAGGTTTGAGTGTCTATCTTGTGATAATTGGAGAAACAAGCACAAATTTTTGAGGATTCTGAGACATGGGAATTTCACGCCCTATTTAGATAGGCTTCATGGCCATGATCCCAAAGCCTCTACGGATTTTGTTTGCTATTGGAAAAATAGATGCTCGAAGGTGAATGGTGTGGAGTTCATCATCAATAAAGATTTTATTGCTTTCATTACTATGTTGTTGATGGATGGAAACAAATTTTATAAATAGAGGAAGAGTAACAAAGATTCTATAGATCAGTTCTTTAATGATAATGAAAGAGCTAAACTGGTGAAGCTTCCCTCATGGGGTTATGAATGGGTTTCCCTCAAGCGAATATGGGCTGATGTTGTAGAAGTTTTAATGCGGTATGCTACTCTTGATGGTCGGTTTACTGCTATTCTAGGGAATCATTTTACTTCGCTAAACCATTTTAGACATGGATTGTATGTTTCTTTTCTATTTTTCTTCTTTCTTCCTTGGAATTTTTGGTTTATGCCCATTTAAAGAATCAATGTTCCCTTATTCTTCATGAAGGCCTCATTTTTCTCATAATGAAGCATGTGAGAGCTCATACCCCTGTCAAGTTAGTTAAGGGTAAAGAAAAAGCCACTAGTGAGGACTCTTTTTCTTATAGTTCAGAGACAAGTGCTAATGGAGATCAAGAATGGAAGGTGGAAGAGGATAAAACTATGGGGGTCTCCTTGTCCCCAATGGCATCCCCTTCTAAGAAAAGGGAAAATGGGAATTTGAAGAAGAAGGGACCCACAAAGAATCTTGTTATGTAGAAGTCAGTTTCTCATGGGTTTTTGTTTGGTGGGGAAGATACTAAACTAAGTTTGAGTGGGTCTCACTTTCGCCTATCCAAGAAGAATGCTAAATTTCATGGCCAGGGTTGTGTTACATCTGGTAGGGAAGAAGAGGAATAGTTTTTTTAGGACAATGTGGAAGAGGGGATTCCTCGAAGGGCTTCTAGAAGGCTTGCTAAAATGCAAAGGTCAGGGTCTAAAGGTGGTGTGAAGGGTAAGAATGTGGTTCTAGAATAGGTAAAGGTCACTCTTGATGATGTTGTTGATATTAAGGATTCCCTTGTTTGATAAACCTCCCCACAAGTGGATGGTGGTGTGGATTTGGGAAGTGAGGAGGCTTCGGGTGAGAGGATTGTACAAGAGGATGAGGGTGTGAACCTGGACCTTGGCAAGAAAAATCCTTTAAATTTTAATCCCCTATTTGAGGATTTTTCTTATCTTAATGATGATAATACTACCATGTATGAACTGTTGGATATGGCTCAGTCTAGTGCTACTTGCACCTTTAAACTTGCTAAATGGGTGTTGTAGGAATTCAACAAGGTCAACATTAAAATTAGGGGCTTGAAGGAGAACATGTCTAACTAGTCAAAGGGATCTTCCTTGGACTTGCTTATTGAGAGCTTGGTGGATTTGCAATGTTCATTTTTTGATTTCAAAGCCCAGTGTGAAAGCTTCCTTGGTGTTATGGAGGAAAATATCAAGGAAACAAATGAGGAAATCAAGAAGCTACTGCGGGTTAGCCATAGTTTTGTAAAGAATAGTGCAAAATATCTCAAGGTTCTCTTTGGAAAGATTAGTCAATTATGGGAGGATAAAATTTACTTTGTAGACATGCTTGAGATGGATCAGAACTCCAAGGGGAAGGGGAAGAAGGCTATCAAAGAGGAGGCTAAAGGCCCAAGCACTAGAACAAGGGGGAGCCTAAGGAAGATGTTTGAAGAAAAAACAAGAGTTGATTGACATGGTTAATCTGCACTACAATCAAGAGATTGAGATGGCCAATACCTTGAAGAATATGAAGTGATTTTTATGTCCTTGTGTTATTTTTTTCGTTTATGTTTTCCTATTGTTGGGTTGCTAGTTTTTGAATAGTTGTAGTTGCTTAAGATTTAGTGTGTTTATCTTTTATAACAACATTTTGATGTAATGTGATGTAAAGGGTTTCAAGTCCCTTCAAAACATGTTTATCGATGACTATATACATACATATATATACTAATATGTACGTACATACACATACTTCTACATATTAACATATATACATGTATATATTATTTACATATCTCAATGTACTAATATTTGTTGGGTGAAAATTCTATAATCCCTTTTAATAGATTAAAAAACTTGAATTCAACTACAGTTATGTGAGATAGAATCTCTCCTCTCAGAAAGGGGAGGTTCCCTTCTTACTGCTTATTGAAAGAAAGGAAAACTAATCAAATATTTACAACAATGTACACTACAATAATGACATGGGGGTGTGTCACATTCATGATTCTCTCTTTTGTCAAAGAATATGTTTTACAATGTTTCATGATTTTAATCTCTATGTGCAATACAACTTCAAATAAAAAACTAAGAAGTAATTCCAATATTCCTAACTTGTCAAAGAAAAGTCTAGGGATACCAGTATGATAAAGACAAGTAACAAATAAGAAAGCTCACAGAGGCACAAAGTTGTTCTGTAGTTTTCAATGGTGAATTCTTCAAAATAGTAACCAATGTTATAAAAGAAGCACAAAGTATTTGATATACTTCACAATTAGATCCATGGACGACATGAACAATTATAAGCACAAATTCTTATAAATAATTCACCAATATTATCATCAATTTCTCAATTTTAAGCAATGGGTGTAACTCAAAGTCTACATAGATTTACTCAAAATCCCTTCAATCCCAATTACTAAACATTGTCAGTTCAATCAAATAACAAGATAATTTTCCTAACACAAAGTTTGGTGTGCAACTTAGCTTCTTTATTGATCAAAAATAGTTTCACAAAAATGAACTTAAAGTTTCAATATTTTCCTCACAATTGGGAAATGCTTCGTTGCATAAGATAAAAGGTAAAAAATACAAAGGAATCCTCTCATATTTGTAGATGAGAGAGGAGATCTAATCTAGGAAAAACCCTAACAAACTAATTGACTTATTCAAAGGTGTTATCCATGAATATAGGAGAACATCTCAGTTTTTACACGTAATTACATTTTTCAAAATGAAATGTAGAATGTTGAAACCTATTTACATAAAGCATGAAAACACTAAAAATAGGAAATCTAATCTAAGGCATAAATTATCCTTCTTCAACATCTTTCTTCATGAAAACTTCATGATGAAGTGCACTTCATAATTGTCTAGTATTGGAGTGTACTTTAGAGATGATGAGGATTTTTAAGATTGAATCCTTCAATGAGGTTGACCACTTTTCGATTCCTTTTAGGAATAATTCTTAAATCTAGAGCAAGCTAGAAATCCATCATTTTTTTCATTGAAGATATTGAGAAAGCTTCTTCTTCAAATTCTTCTTGAACCATTGATGAACACCTCTTTGAAAAACTTAAACATGGGAAGAACTTTCTTATTGTACTTCAAAGCCTTCTAGCTTGGTGATAGGAAAGAACTTGATCAAAATTGCTTTGGAATCTAGGCACAAGAGATTAGAATGTATGCAAGAGTAGGATTTAAAAATTTTGATGCAAAGGTAGGAAAAATTGAGGTTTTAGCATGGGGTATTGCACTTCAAATGACACTACATATTGGATGTAAATCTGAGCAATTTCATGGGTTTGGGAAACTTGGATGTGATGATGATGGAGAATGGAGTGGAAACAAGAAAAATAGAAAAGGTTAATGCTCAAAATTACTTTTTGAGGATGGGGGACCATGCACGAGGACCAATGCAATTTTCCTTATTTTGCATGCCTAGAGTATGTGGGCTACGAAACAACCAAGTTTCATAGGGTTTATCCCATGATTTGAGCACGTTGAATTTGAGGATAACTAGCTCTAGCTAGGGAGCTTCCTTTGATCATTCTTTGAAACGAATGAAGGGAGAAGAACCCTAGACTCCAAGTTACTTTATCCATCCATTGGGCATAGAGTCAGGTGACAAAACAAAAAGACAAAAATAATCAAAATGAAGAAAATTTTTTTTTACCAAAAAGTTGGAATCAGTGATAGGTCCTCTCCTTTTGTCCCATGATGCATCATACAATGATTATTCTATGATCCCATACATTATTCTGATAATCCAACAAGCTTTCATTTTTGGTTTGATACCAATTCCTATTCTGACAACTCACTAACTCAACATCACCTTGAGTATAAAAATTTTTGATTCCTTTCTTACATGCAACTTGAATCCCTAACAACAATTCTTGATATTTAGCAGTGTTATTAGCATTATCAAAATTCTGTTTGAAAAAGAAAGAGAGTATATTTCCTTTAGGAGGTATGAGAACAATTCCTGCTCTTGATCTTGTGCATGAACAATTGTCACCAAATTTAATATTCTAAACATTGTTTGGATCCACTAAATTGATAGCTTCAAAAATTTTGAATCCTTCATTTGAAGAAGATTCTCCATTTGAAGAAGACTTTCTATCTGAAGACATTTCCTTATCTAAATAAGATGAGCCATTTTTTTCTCCTCTTTTCTTGCATCCTTATCAAAAGAACCAGATATTTCATCAATTTGCAAATAGTAAAAACTCGTCTTAGGAGACTCAAAGAGAATCTAATCTTTTGGGTCACCTAATATTGTTACAGAAAACTTTGCTTCCCTTTCCAAAAACAACTTCTTCATAAAACCCTTGACAGGTATCCTTTCCTCTAACATATCCATTTTAAGCTCTCCTCCCACATATTTGCAAAACTTGTGTCCAAGTAAGAAACCATAGGATGCTAGAACATCTACTACTAAGACTATAATCTTGATCTTCTTTTCTGAATACACAACAAATTCAAACTACGCATCTGTGATCTATCTGATTAGAGGCATAGGTTTATTCTCCATGAAGAAGCAACAACCAATTTTTTGTTAGATTTAGACCCAAGGAAATAGCTACCTTAATAGGCATGACATTATCAGATGCACCAGATTCAATAACACAATTGCTCAACCTGAAGCCATTGACTAGCAATGAAATGTAGAAAGAATCAGTCTTTTCTAGAGCTAACGAGAGAGTAGAGACTAAGTTACTTTGTGGAGGCTTAGGGTTTGGGGAAATAGGAATATTTGAATGTCTTTAGATGGATTGGTTCCTTTATCCTTCACAAAATTAACAAGCCCATCAAATTGCTTAGGATTGGCTTTCAAGTATTCAGCTTTAGACATTTTTATTTTCATTTTCTTTGCATGATCAATGATATCAAATGCTTGGAATGAATAGATCAAGGAAGTAGGTGTAACTTTTTGGATAGGTTTAACAAAATGGGCACTAGTCTTAGGAACCTAATAATTGGATTTTGGACTTGAAGAAACAATAGGAGGATGAGGAGCACTTACTGATTTATAATTTACTACATCCTTTAGTTGCGGCAGCAAAGGAGTACCTCTTTTTGCAATTGTGATGGGTGGTTTTTCCTTTTCTTTTGTATTGTCAACTTAATTTTGGTCAAGATGATTTTTCTACGACCAAGTGAAGACAACATATTCATCTATCACTATGTCGTCCTCATTAGGTTCATGCTCAACATGTAAATAACCAATATTAGAGTCACTAGTTGGGTCTATTTCTTCATCTTGAAATAAATCAGCATTTTATTCCATAAGATAATCCAGTTGTGCATATTCATCTTGCTCAGCCTCATAATATCCCACTATAGTATTGGTAGGTGGAGCTTCCAAAGCAAGCCTTCCTTGTGGTGTAGGAAGATGATTTTGATTTCTATTTCCAAAATAATTGGGGAAATTCCTTCTTGGAATATCCTTGTAAGTATTATTATTATTAGAAACTTGCTTCTTCAAAGCCAACAACACTTTTTCCAACCTTTGAACCATAGGATCAACAAAGTTGGAATTGGTATTGGAGGATAAAGGACCTGACGCTTGGCCATTTCTATTTGTATTTTTTTATCTTCCCAATAAGAATCAAATCATCCTCTAGACTTGTAGCTAAATACTGAGCTTCTTCAACCTTAGCAAGAGTTTCCCTATGTAAAAGGAAACTTACTTTGGGAAGTTGCATATTGATGAAGAAACACTTTAAATTATGGTATGTTGGTCTCGCCACTGTAGGAATCCTTATCACCAACTTATTAAAATTAGCCATGAACTCACACATGGGTTCATGGGCCTCTTTCCACATGGTTGTAAGCTATGCCGACAAGGCATGTGCATCTTTAGTAGGTTTGAACCTTTCTTCAAACTTCGTGCGAAGAGTATTCTAGTTAGCAACCACAATAGTAGGAAGAGTATAGAACCATTTTAAAACTACTCCTTGTAGAGTCTCAATGAACAATATCACAACATCTTCATGTTCAATGCCAAGAACACCACAAACAATGTAAAAGGTGGCGATGTGCTCATCGAGGTGTTATTTTCCATCATCATAGAATTTTGGTATGTTCTTTCATGAGACATGTGGAAGTTCATGCAAAGGACTTTCCAAACTGAGAGGACCAAATACATTTCCCAATGGTCTAGGAGGAGGTTGAGCCATAGTAATTTGAATAACAGGTACCTGAACTAGAACTCTATTAAAAATAGAAGATTCACTTGGAAGTGGAGATCTTAGTCTTTGTGGAGGATAGCTTGCATTTCGCTGTAATGGTGACCTTTCTCGTGGAGGAGAAGGAAGGATGTTATGTTGCTACAACAATTCAAAAAATAGATCCACCACTCCTTGTGTACACAAACCTCATGTATAAATTCTGTTAGCTAAAATATAGACTTGAAACAAGAGAGAAATTAGCAATAAAAATACACAAGATCACAATAAGAAACTGGAGTGCTTATTCGCTTCAATCAAAAGCATGAGGCTTTTAATTGTGTGCTTCATTCCCCAGTGGAGTCACCAAAAAACCATTGGGTGAAAATTTTGTAATCCCTTTTAATAGGATTACCAAACTTAAATTCAGTCATAGTTATGTGAGATAGAATCTCTCCTCTTAGAAAGGGGAGGCACCCTTCTTACTTATTGAAACTAAGAAAAACTAATAAAATATTTACAACAATGTACACTACAATAATGATATGGGGGTGTGTCACATTCATGATTCTCTCATTTTTTAGAGAATATATTTTACAATGTTTCACAATTTTAATCTCTGGATGCAATAAAACTTCAAATAAAAACTAAGAAGTAATTCCAATATTCCTAACTTGTCAAAGAAAAGTCTAGGAATACCAATATGATAAAGACAAGTAACAAATAAGAAAGCTCACAAAGGCACGAAGTCATTCTATAGTTTCCAATAGTGAATTCTTCAAAATAGTAACCAGTGTTGTAAAAGAAGCACAAAGTCTTTGATATACTTCATAATTAGATCCACGAACAACATGAACAATTATAAGCACAAAGTATTATAAATAATTCACCAATATTATCATCAACTTCTCAATTTTAAGCAATGGGTGTAGCTCAAATTCTACACATATTTACTCAAAATCCCTTCAATCCCAATTATTAAACACTGTCAATTCAATCAAATAATAAGATAATTTTCCCAACACAAAGTTTGGTGTGCAACTTAGCTTCTTTATTGATCAAAAATAGTTTCACAAAAATGAACTCAAAGCTTCAATAGTTTCTTCACAATTGAGCAACACTTCGTTGCATAAGATAAAAGGTAAACAATACAAAGGAATCCTCTCATATTTATAAATGGGGAGAGGAGAGCTAATCTAGGAAAATCCCTAACAAACTAATTAAATTATTCAAAGGTTTTTTCCATGAATGTAGGAGAACATCTCAGTTTTTACATGTAATTACTTTTTTCAAAATGACATATAAAATGTCAAAACCTATTTACATAAAGCATGAAAATGCTAAAACTGGGAAATCTATTATAAGGAAAAAATTAGCCTTCTTCAACATCTTTCTTCATTAAAACTTCATGATGAAGTTCACTCATCATTGTCTAGCATTGGAGTGTACTTTGGAGATGATGAGGATTTTTAAGATTGACTCCTCCAATGAGCTTGAACAATTTCTAGTGCCTTTTAGGAACAATTCTTAAATCTAGAGCAAGCTGGAAATTCATCATTTTGTTCATTGAAGATATTGAGAAATCTTAGTCTTCAAATTCTTCTTGAACCATTGATGAACACTTCTTTGAAAAACTTAAACATGGGAAGAACTTTCTTATTATACTTCAAAACTTTCTTGCTTGGTGATAGGAAAGAACTTGATCAAAACTGCTTTAGAATCTAGGCACAAGAGATTAGAATGTATGCAAGAGTAGGATTTAACAATTTTGATGCAAGGGCAGGAAAAACTGAGGTTTTAGCATGGGGTATTGCACTTCAGATCACACTGCATATTGGATGTAAATCTGAGCAATTTCACAGTTTTGGGAAACTTGGATGCTATGATGATGGAGAATGGAGTGGAAACAAGAAAACTAGCAAGTGGATGTGAGCAATGGAGAGAGAAAGATTGAGCGAAATGGGCAAAGAAAAGCTTGAAATGCATTTTTGGACGTTTCTAAGTGTTAGTAATTTTTTTAGAATTTTGTGCAAGGGTGCTAAAAATCAACACCCTTACACTTGGAAGAAACTGCATTTTGTGTAAAAGCACTAAAAAATAATGCTTCAACATGTTTGGAAACATGGAAGAAACTTGGTGTATAAGCACTAAAAATTAGCGCTTTGACATCTTGGGAAAGACTTGGTAGTTTCATGCATGAGTGGCATTTTTTAGCTCTTATACATATTAAGGAAGTTATATTTTTTGCACTGGTGCTGAAAATGTCTGCCATTACATCTTTTGGAAAATGCTCTTTTCAATTATTTGTACTCGGCCAGGGATTTTTAGCACTTTTACATATTGAAGGACTTGGGTAGTTTCACGTAAAAGCGGTAAAAAACAAAGCTCCTACATGTCACATGTAAAAGCAGTAAAAAATAGAGTTTTTACATATCACATGTAAAAGCGGTGAAAATTTGAAACTTTGCATGTCATATGTAAAAGCGGTGAAAAACTGAGCTTTTGCATGTCATATGTAAAAGTGGTGAAAAACTAGGCTTCTACATGTGACTTGTGGTTTGACATGTAGAGGCTCAAAAATTCCCTGACATTGCATGTGCAAGAGTGAAAAAATTCAGTGACACTACATGTTGGAAAATATGCAGAGGTGCTAAAAATCCCTGACATTACATGTGTTGGGAAATGACTAAGGCATGGAAAATATGAAAAAGAGTTGAAAAATAGAGCTCCTGCATGAAATATGAAAAAGCATTGAAAAAAAAAAGCTCTTGCATGAAATATGCAAAAGTGTTGAAAAACAGAGCTTTTACATATCACATGTAAAAGTAGTGAAAAACTGAGCTTTTGCATGTGGAGAAAATTTTCTAACTTCGAAAACTAAATTTTCACAACTCGGTTTAAAATGTGAATTTTGACAAACTAACAAAGGTTAATGCTCGAAATGACTTTTTGAGGATGGGGGACCATGCACAAGGACCAATGCAATTCACCTCATTTTTCATGCCTAGAGTATGTGGGCAATGAAATAGACAAGTTTCGTAGGGGTTATCTGATGTATTGAGCATGTTGAATTCAAGGATAATAATATCCAAACATAAGCACATATTTACATATTTGTTGATGATAATATATATACATAATATATATATATATATATATGCATATGTATGTCATGGTACCATATGATATGCTCACATAGTTGATATATTGATTTGTGTGAGTTATCGTAAACCATACTTTTATTCACATAAACACTCTTATGTATATATATTCATCATCTAATATATAAATATGACCGTACAAAAAAGGAGTTCATTCAAAGACAATAAACCAGATTCCTACCCAAAAAATCCCCAAACCAAAAACAAAAAGAACCCAAATACTAATACCAAAACCACAATCTATCAAAGATGATCAAACAAACTCTCCAATTTATCAAAAACTTTGACTAAGGATTTACTTACCAAATCCAAATCTAACTTGACTCAATTATACTTAGAAGTGAGTGTGTGAAAGCTCAATTAGACTCATTACGGGTTATTTGACCAATTCTCTTCTCCTAAGTGATAATTCCCCTCTCATCTAGAGGATTTAATCTATCCATGCATCCAACTTAGTACATAGAAAACGTAGTTAGCGAAATCAATTACAACCTTTTGCATCATATATTTCATAGAAAAAATCATTACATAACTTCATTTGAATCAAAAATTCATTTATTATATTTTTGAAATGCATAAAGCATAAACATATACATTTAAATCATTTCACACAACTAGGTAAAAGTAAATAAGTAAAAGCACAATGGGGTGTAACAATAGGTGAGGTTTGTAATTAGATTTAGGGCCATTCTCCTTTTTTTCCTTGTATATTTTCACAAGACCCTTAGCGATGAGAGCCTTTTCAATGATTACCCCTTTCTCTATAATTTTTTCCAATGTGTTAACATATTGGACTTGTAATTGAAAGCTCATCTCCTAGTTTAAATTTTGAACAAATATGCTCACAAGGTTATTTTTTAGGTAGAGGCCATGGGAAATTGCTTTCCATATTCCTCCATCATTATAGGAAGGTTGAAAATTATTATCCATTCTTTTGCTTTGTGTTACATAAATCAACCATAGATATTTCATGTTTAATGCTATAAGACAAATCATTGATGATTTTTTTTGCTAGTTTATGAAATGTCTTAAAACCACATGGTAGATGAGAGAACCATTATATTACTTGTCATCCTAAACTTCAAGAAAAGAGAGGAATTAGGCATGTGTCATTATAGGAAACCTTTAGGCATGCTATGTAAAATTCATGTATGTATTCTCGTGGATCTCCTCTCTCCTTGTATTTGTCAAACTTTGGCATTTTAAAGTTATGAGGGAAAGCAACAATAGAAAATGCTCTATCAAATGATAAGGATAAATGTATTCAAGAGTGTAGATTTTATTTGTTTATCCTAATTGCATGTCATTAAAATTTTGATGCAAGATTTGGATTTGTGATGCCAAGTTGTTGGTTGTGTTAATGGGTGGTTGGTTGGAAGGAATGTATGTTTGATGTTATGGAATGGATGAAGAATTGAATAAATGGTTTATATTTTGGGGGATGTATTATTGTCGTGGAATATTAGACATATTGAATGAATGATTGTTATATTGGAGGATAGATGATTGTTGTTATGAAATATTGGATGTATTGAATGGATTATTGTGTTATTGTGGGATAGATGATTGTTGTTGTAATATTGGATGAGGGGATAGATGATTGTTTATGTGAGATGTTGTAATTTGAAGGGATATATGATTCATATTGTGAAATGTTAGATGAGGGAATATATGATTTATTTTGTGGGATGTATGATTGATGTTGTGAAATATTAGATCAGGGGATAGATGATTGATTTTTTGGGATATATGATTGGCGTTGTGAAATGTTACATGAGGGGATAGATGATTGATTATATGGGATATATGATTGATATTATGAAATATTAGATGAGAGGATATATGGTTTATTTTGTGGGATATATGATTGATGTCGTGGAATGTTATGTGAGGGGATATATGATTGATTTTTTGGGATGTATGATTGATGTTGTCGAATATTAGACAAGGGGATAGATTAATTTTCTCGGGATGTATGATTGATGTTATGGAATGTTAGATGAGTGATATTGTGAGTTATTTGGTTTGTAAGTGTTGGAGGTTCCAACTAATGGTCTAGCATCTCCTAAAGGGTAGTTGCTCCTTATACTAAAATACCCTAGGTAAGTGGCCAACAAACAAGAGATGACTGACTGGAAAGCCTCTCCTCTACACTTTAGGCTCTGTAGGACCAAGGTGGGTATCCCTATACATTAGTGCAGATCATGTACAAAACTCTCCCTTGTCTTCAATATCTTATGGTAGTATGGAAATAAACATAAAATAAAATACAAAAAATTAAAAGGTTTTCTTATGAATTGAAATTGGATCCACCTTAGACTTAGGCTTATGAATCATGGATTGACCAACACCTCATCCGCACAGAGTCCAAAAATGAAGCAGCACTCAATAATATAGCCACCCCGACTTCTTATAAACTTGCTACCTTACAACAAGAAACCAACAAAGGAACAAAACTTCAAATTCTTTGAAATACCTATTGTATCATCACTACCTTAACATATGACTTGAAAGAAATTACTCTACTCCTTGAACAAAAACTAACAAATCAAAAATTCAAGATCAACAAATGTGATTGAGAACCAAAAACAATCCTTGATTATATTGATTCAAAGATAGTGGGTACAAAGCTGGAGATTATAATAGAGCTGATACAATAATTTATAGAAAAACATGCACAATGCAATGAACATTTGGGTCATCTATTGTTATTATAGAGCAAAGGTTACAACATATCCTTCCTAAGTGCAAAAAACACTATATAGACTAAGAACAAAGACTTACAAAAGTTCAAAGAGGATGGAACCCTCACAACATGTACAAAATTTTCCTTTATAGTGCAGGCATGACTTAGATTCAAATTTGAAATTTTCAACCCTAACCAAACTAGGGTTTCGGACAAAAGCACACCAGTCAAACTGTAGTCCGTCAAGAATTTCCCCCCAAAATGATGCAACTACTAGACTTGAATTCTCCTGACACCTCAAGCACACTCCAACAGAGTCGTTCATGAATGTAGGCATGATACTTCAGGGAAATCCACGATCACGGTCAAGAAGAACATACCTTGACATCGATTTCATTCTCTACAACACATCAGGACATCAATGGCACTACTCAAGAATAAATTATGCTTGGAAGAAGCAAAAATCCAATCTGTATTTGTCCTGAGTTGATCCTGGTAGTTGGTTGCAGATATTCCATTACTGCAAAGAATTTCCCCATGAACATGAGTATTTAGCTATTAGGGAAATCACATTTTGAATTATGGCCATTGATCAATTCTAATCATGCCAAGATCCATCATTAAACACTCACTATTGGTAACTTTAAACCCCAACTATCAGATTACAGGTCGTTCAAATCTCCACTACCAATCTATCATATCTCTCTATTGCATGGACACCCATTATAGTTTCATCGATGGACCAAAGCCACACCGATGAGAAAGCCATCAAACCATTGCATCGGTGTGACTTTGGTCCATCGGTGAGGATAGGTGATTAGACCACTTTCTCATCAATGTGACTTTGGTCGATTGGTGAGACTGTAATGGGTGTCCCTGTGATAGAGCGATATGATAGATTGACGGTGGAGATTTGAATGACCGGTAATTTGACAGTGAGAATTTAATGATGGATCTTGGTGTGATTGGGATTGATCAACGGTCATAATTCAAAATGTGATTTCCCTAATTTCTAAATGCTCTTGTTCATGGGAAAAGACTTTGCAACAATGGAATATCTACAACCAGCTACTAGGATCAACTCAGGACAAATATAGATCAAATTTTTGCTTCTCCCAAGTAGAATTTATTGTTGAGCAGGTCCATTGATGTCCTGATGTGTTGCAGAGAATGAAATCAATGTCAGGGTATGTTCTTGCTGACTACGATCACAAATTTCCTGGAAGTATCATTCCTACATTCATGAACGACTCCACTGGATGCTTGAGGTGTCAGGAGCATTCAAGTCTGGGGTTGCATCAATTTGGGTGGAAATTCTTGACAGACTACATTTGACTGGGGTGCTTTTGTCTGAAACACTAGTTTAGTTAGGGTTGGCAATTTTAAATTTGAATCTAAGTTATTCCTATACTATAAAGGAAAATTTTGTACATTTTGTGAGGCTTCCATCCTCTGTGAACTTTTGTAAGTCTTTGGTCTTAGTCTATATAGATTTTTCTATACTTAGGAAGGATATGTTGTAACCTTTCCTCTGTAATAACAATAGATGACAAAAATGTTCATTGCATTGTGCATATTATGCTATTAAGTATTGTATCGGCTCTATTATACTCTCTAGCTTTGTACTCACTATCTTTAAATCAATATAATCAAGGATTTTTTTTGGTTCTCAATCACATTTGCTGATCTTGAATGTTTGATTTGTTAGTTTTTGTTCAAGGAGTAGAGTAATTTCTTTCAAGTCACATGTTAAGGTAGTGATGGTGCAGTAGGGATTTCAAAGAAGTTGATAGTTTTGTTCCTTTTTTGGTTTCTTGTTGTAAGGTAGAAAGTTTATAAGAAGCCGAAGTGGGTTTATTGTAGGAGTGTTGCTTCATTTATGGACTCTGTTTGGATGAGGCACTAGTCAGTCCATGATTCATAAGGCTAAGTTTGAGGTGGATTCAATTTCAATTCATAAGAAAAGATTTTAATTTCTTGTATTTTCTTTTATGTTTATTTCCATACTACCATAAGATATTGAAGACAAGGGAGAGTTGTGTAGATTATTTATCCCATTGAAGGCCTCCCACCATTGTAGTATGATGATCTACACTAATGTTTATGGATACCCACCTTGGTCTTTCAGAGCCTAAAGTGCAAAGGAGAGGCTTTCCAATTGGTCATCTCCTGTTCGTTGGCCACTGACCTAGGGTCTATGAGTATAAGGAGTAGCTACCCTTTAGGAGATGCTAGACCATCAATTGGAACCTCCAATAGTAAGTATTTGTAGGAATGTTGAATGTGGAAGATTTTGGATTACTTGGGATGTGTGTGTTCTCCAAAGTAGGCATAACCCATGATGGGGATTGTAGTGGGGTTTGGTAATCATTTGAGTTGAACACATGAGAAGGTATGCAAAACTTGTGTTTAGTATCACCTATGGTTGTAGTAATGTTTGACTCATTTTTATTGGATTGCATGAGCTTTAAATGTAGAGAAAAAGTATCAAGACCTTAGTGAATGATGTGTGAGATGAAAAATGGATTATTAATGATCTATTAGTAATTCATAAGCACTTAGGTGGCATTGTCACGAGCAAAAACAAAAATTATCGAAATTGATTTTTTTAGTATTTTTTATGTTTTAGTAAATCACATATTTGGAGGTGTTCAAAGTGGGATTTGGGGTCAAGACTATCATTAGTCCATTAAAATTATTTTCAAAGGCATGCTTCTCAAGGGACTAAAATTAGAGCTCTTGGAGATTCCCCCAACAATATAAAGAAGTCCTAATTTCGACCATTGAGCTAGGAGTTCTAACCTTGTCAAGTTTGGGTAGTAATGAATGGTATAGTTTATGGATTTTGTCCCAATATTTTGATGATGAACTCATCTAGGGTGCCTTAGGCTTATTCTAAGTCTTTTTAGGTGAAATCCTCAAAAAATAAAATAAATGGTTTAGAAGCTCAAAAGGAAAATATGACTGATACTAATCAAATACACCACAATATTTATCAAATGTGCCAAGATACTGATCAAATGCACCAATATAATTATAAGGTGTTCCAAGGTACTTATAAAATGCATCAAAGTAGGTTCATATGTGACATAATAGGTTTCAAATGCATAAATATATTAGAAAATTATTACAGGTTTTCAGAAAAAGTTAAGTCTTAGATCAAAAGAGAAAATGTATGGTCAAATGTATAATTTTGTGGATCAGATGTACCAAAGTATGGTCAAATATGACTCAAAATAATCAAATTCACTACAAGATAGTCAAATTCATTAAAATATGATCAATTGCACAATATGATAGTCAAAAGTATCAATGTAGCTATCAAATATGCCACAATAGCAATCAAATGCATAGTTCTTCTAGAGAGATGCACAATAAAATGCCAAGGTTTCAAGAGCACAACAGTAAGTCTCAGATGCATAATTTAATTCTTAAAAGAATGGTTTCAGACTCAGAATCACAATTCTATGTGACTGTTGGTAAAATTTGCAAGTTTTTGGACTAATTTTTGACAAGGTTTTGGCAAGAGATAAAAATAACAAAAAAGATAGCGATTGACTCCAAGGGATTATTTTTTAATGGTATTTCACTAGTCTTCATAAGATAAAACACCAAGAAGTACAACATAACTATTCATTAAGGGTGTGTCTCTCTAGTATGGGCCCAATAATAAAATATTGTATCATTATGCATGCATGTTCCACTTTCAAGAGGGAATAACTAGATCTCTAGTGGCACAAGGACTCACCTTCTTCCTTCCCTTGAATTTTTTGACATCTCAAAATTAATTCTATCTCTCCCTAGGATAATACATATTGAGTAACTTTAGGTATGATACTATACCTTGCATCACAACTAGATTAATGATCGTTTGTCTTGGGCATCTAAAAAAGGGTTTGTAGTGGTTTTAAGAATATTGAGCTCATATAATGTGTTCAAATGCACCATTGTGTGTATTAGATGTGTAATTTTGTGAGACCTCACCAAAAAAGTCTTGGTGGATCGAGGGTCTTGTAGCTTGGCTTGAATGACGTTGGACACATTTTGAGGTACAACTTTCACTCTCCCCCCTTTATATACCTCATCAGAAAATGTGTTTGAGGTCTCCCTTGGGGAAATGAAATTCCCAAATAGGCCTCTTATTGTAAAATAAAAAGAAGATGCTAGCATTTATAATTTCCAGGCTCACATGAAGCACAAGGGAAGAGCATACTTTACTAATACTCATTGGGTGTACTTGAAAAAGTTTGAAAAAAGAATTCTTTTGATCTCTAGGCTTACATTAGGCATGATGAGAGAGCATACAAACTACAAGTTCACCATGCATGACATAGAAGATTCACTAATTAAATCCCATACGAAGTGTGCAACTAATTTAAAAATCAAAGAGATTGAAATTTCCTATACCAAATTCATTAGTATTTTTTTACTAGTCCTCCCAATTATTTCCAAGCTACACAAATTGATTAGTTCCAAGAGATCATGAAAATGCTAGATTAAAAAATTAAACTGATTGACTTAGAAGTGCAATTTTAATTATCAAATGCATCAAATTAATTATCAAAAGCACCATTGTACCTATCAAATGCATCATTTTATTTGTCAAAAGTGTCATTTTTATTTTCAAAAGAATCAATTTTTTTCCTAAAATGAAAACACCTACAAATCGAGGTAAATACACTAAAAAAAAGAGTTCCATTTTGCGTATTAGATGCACCATTTTGTGTATCAGATGCACAATTCTGTGTATCAAATGTGTGCATAATCTTGTGTATCAAATGCAAAATTCTATGTATTAGATGCACCATTTTGTGTATTAGATGCATAATTTTGTATATTAGATGCATAACTCTGTGTATTGAATGTGCAATTTTGTGTATCAAATGTGAAATTATGTGTATCGGATGTGCAACTATGTATATTAAATGTGCAATTATGGGTCAAAAGCACCAATCTACACCTATAACCTTAAAAATCATAAGAACTCACTTGGGAATGTTAAATTTAGGGATGTGGGTCCCATCGAACATGCCAAAATGTCAATAGGTTAAATCAATGATCATTGGATTTTAAATAAAAGGAAATAATAGCAATAATCAAAAACCAAATTCAATGATAAAAAACCTAATCTTAGTGAAGCGTGTGCACAATCACATCAAAGAAATAATGTAAATTAATTAATCTACTTTACCTATACCGAAAATGCCTAACCTTACTCCATTGTAAGAATATACATTTATGTTATTTAAATAGTATGTGGATTGCTCAAATAATTAGCATAACCTTGTTAGTAAAAGCTTTGTAAAAGTGAGTATAGTTTAGCTGAAAATATGAGGAGAGATTGAATGGCTAAATGATGTATATTTTATAGCTTTCAAGGATATCCAATCAATGGCGTAGGATGTGAGATGATATAGATGGATGAGGGTTGTTGAGAGATCATGATGAACATGCATGAACTTGTATGTATAGATGAAGTGGAACTAAGTGAGAGTGGACCAAGGTTGATTTTTAGTCAACTCACTAAATTTAGCAATGGTCACTAAATTTTGAGTTGGTCACTAAATTTAAGATTAAAAGAATAAAGATAGAATTGATATTATTAGGAAATAAATAAAATAATATTTTTTATTTATTTTTATAAGAATGTGAAAAATAAATAAACTAACACTATCGGCCCATCGAGGAGACAAGATTTAGAGCACAAGGTCCCACTGATGAAGATACATCCAATTGGATTATTGGGGATACCTCACTCTGAGTCCCATTAACTACTACTTGTATCGCTAATGAGGCTTCAATCGACTTGTCAAAGAGATTGCTCATCTAGTCCCAATGAAGACTACCACTCCCATCGACAAGAGCCCCCATCCTCTCATCAACATGTCAAAGAGACATGACTTAAAGTCTTGGTGACAACTTAACATCTCCTCGATACATTTTCATCGATGTATCAGAGAGACACAAAGAAGACTCCCATCAAAGTGACCAACTCTCACCGACAATGAAACTTAGACAGTCTATCGGGGCATCAGGGAGACTCTATGATGGCTCCCTTCAACACCACTCTATCACACCGATGAAGAGTCTTGAATCTGTATTAGGTTGTTGAAGAGATAGCTATGAGATTCCTGCCAATGTTACAACCTCCCACCGATAGAAGACTTAACAACCAGCCATAAAGAAATGTTGGTCCATCAAGGGGATAGTGAATAAGGTCTCCCTGATAATGAACAGTCAGGCCAATCTTCACATTGTTACAGTGTTAAGTCTCACCAATATTGTTGTAGTTATATGTGGCAATGGTGGTAAAAAGTAGTTTAGGCTACACACTCAAGCATCCAAGGGTGACGCTAGTGGAGGGAATATTTTAGGAAAATGTTGTGCTTTGTGTTTTGTAGCTGAATAGGAGGGATTTGGGAAATGCTAAAAGGGTTCTGAATTTTGTTGTTTGGGAAATGGTGCAGGAGCACCCAAAACCATGAAATTACAAAAATACACTATTTAAAGGTTGGTCTAGGTATTAGTGGTAGAATGAATCATTTTGTGTTAAATAAGGTCCAATAATACCACTTTTGATGTAATTAGGAGGGTCTTAGAGGTAGGTTGGTTCAAAGATGAAAAATTGCACAATGATGTACTTATTGTTAACAAATTGTCAAAATAATGAAAAATTAAGCTATGTAAAGGGGCTTGGTAGTTGTTGGTTAGTTTTAGGCATTGGGAAGTTGGTTTTAGATTGAAAAATGTTTAAATGGCCTCTTGAAGGTTCAAGCAAGGTTAGTTGTAGCATTGTGAAGGAGAAAAATCAATAAAGAATATCATTTTCAATTTTTTTTGAGTTTTTCTTCATTTCCAGCCACTGTACGGTCTGTACAGTAGGTTCTTGCATCAAATTTGCATAGATATTTGTAGTATTATGTTTTATCTTCATCCTTGAATTTTTTTTGAGGTTTAAAAGTCAAGATAGGAGTATCTGAGTGCAAATTTTCTTGAATCAGTTTGGAAACAAGGAAGCAAGGGTTTGTGGCCTAAAATGTTGTTTGTGTTTACTGTTTCTTGGTAGAAATGGCCTAGTAGATTAGTAGGAGGTGTAGTAATAGGGGATTAGGTTGGAGAAAGACATTTTGATGAAGAACTCCATGTTGCCCTATGGAAAACACATAAGTTAAGCCATTAGAACAAGGCTATTGTTGATGATAGAAGGAAAAGGATTAAGAACTTGATAGGATGTGAGGAAATATATGTCATCAGATGTATTTTGGCATGTCTTGAAGGTTTGAGAGGATAGAAGTGGTCAGTTGTGTGGAATTTGAAAACCCTATTGGGAAGGGGTGGAAAAGAGTGAAAAAGAGAGGATTTACAAAGCAAGTGTATAAACAACTCAAGGAAAGCATCATATAACAATTTTTTTGAGCATGTTAAGGTTAAATGAAGGTGGATTAAAGAGGTTTTAGGCTTGAGAGTGGTCTAGACATAGGACTTTCAATAAGCCCTAATGGAGATGATGAAAAGTAAGGGTTTAAGATAAATGGGTCTTGATGTGTGTGTAGGGACATAATGGTTGGAGATTTGTTAGTTTGGGAGGTAGTTATAATAATTTTTTGAGGTTTGGAGAGTTGGAGGAAAGTTTAAAGGTGAAGTCCTTTGGAAAAGACGGCTAATTGGAGCCCGTTTTAGCCAAAAAGGACCATTTGGGTGATGATGATATGAAGAAACCTATAGTGGATTTGAGATATGTTTTGTGCCAAGTGAATGGGTCCCTGTAAATGTGAGAGGTTGGAGAATTTTTTGCAGTGGTTGTGAGAAAAGGTCTAAAAACTGGTCTTGGAGCCCTAGTAGGTGAATGGTAGCTTGAGAAGGTGAAATTTCCAGAACTACTTGAGACTTAAAGGGTGAGTTAATCATGATTTTTTGGTCAATTTAATCTTGTTAGATTCATTTTAGAGTTTGGGGAAATATTGGAACAAAATTAGAGTGTGTTTGAGCCATTGGGTGCCTTGTGCACTGAAGAGTCAAACTAGTGTTTTGAGAGCCCTTTTAGGATCAAGTTGTGGATTCATGTTTCAAGTGGTTTGAGGTCACCCTTGTCTACATAAAATTGGTATCAGAGCTAGCAAGTAGATTCTTGAAGGAGATTTGCATAACAAGATAGTTGGAGGATGAAGAGTCAAGTCAACATGGCAAAGGAGATTAGTGGAGCAGGACAAAGGAATGCAATTTTTGAGACCAGATGCAAATGTAGAGGCAAGGTATGTAAAGTAATGATTGGTTTAGGTTTATTGGATAATTTTCTTTCAGAGGAAATGGTTGAAAAGTTACATTTGACAAGGATAATCCATGAATCACCTTACAAGGCATATTAGGTAAATGATAGTCAGCATATTGTGGTTAGTGAGCAAGCATTTTTAGATTTTCATATTGGTCCTTACAAAGATGTTGTACTATGTGATATTATGCCTATAAGATATTGTCACATGATACTAGGTAGAGCTTGGAAATATGATAGGTTTTCTATACATGATGGAAGACTTAATGTGTATGAAATTGAAAAGGATGGGAAAAGGTATACCTTGAGTTGTTTTCAAGATGAAGGGACACAAAGGAGGATAGGCATGTGTGGAAAAATAGATTTTTTAGAGAAAAAGGAACAAGGGGAAAAGGAAGAAATAGAGGGGCATAGCATTGATGCCATGGAGAGAGTAAAGCACCATGAAGAAGCATTGAGGAAAATAGAGCAACTTGAAGACACAAGGGGAACAAAGAAAGTGAAGGTCAGAGGTGAAAAGACCTTGAAGGCATGAGATGAGGATGGAGAATGTGATGAAGACAAAGGTAGGTTAGAGTTTTTGTAATTGCAAGAAAATGAGGTCAAGGAAGCAAAGGGTAGGTCTGCTACAGTGATTTGTGGAAAAGAAACACTTGGGACAGAGCTCCCTCAAAGAGAAAAGGATAAGAGTGTAGGAGAGTTGTCAATAGAGAGGAAAGGGAGACCTAGTGAGGTCCATGATAAGAAAATACAATGTCCACTGAACAGATAAAGTAATGGGAGGCAACAAGAGACTGGTGATAGAGGAGATGAGTTACAACAGGTGTGTGTTGAAAAAGAGGATGGAATATCTAATGCAAAGAAGTCTTGAAAAATGATACAATTAAGGAAGGTGGAAGGATGATAGAAGTCCATGAAGGGCTTGAAGATGGTGAGAAGATCATCATTTGGGAAATCATGTGTCCCTTAAGGGAAGATGCAAGTAATAGGAAGGAAAATATTGCAAATACAATGAGTTATGAGGAAAAAAGTACATAGGTGATTGAGATAGCAAGTTTGATGCAAGTGAAGAAGAGTGAGAAACTTGAAAGTGTAGAGTTGGAAAAGGTCACAAGTGAAGAACAAGTCAAGATAGAAGAGAAGTTAGGGAGACGAAGAGAATGGCTAGTGATAGAAGATGAGTTTGTGAAAGAGTGTGTAGGATGTGAAGAAGTTGAACAAAAATGTATGAGTGAGGTCTTAGTACTGAAAGAGACTGGAGTGGAAAAGTTCGTAGTGGTTGGCCAAGGGAAGGCTACATAAAAAGATTTTGAGAAGTCTCCAATTGTGATGGAGAAGAAACCAAATGATATGGATTGGATAGTGGATTTTCCTTGGTTGTCAAATTTGGTTGTGTGGAAGACGTATGCTACTATGAAGATGGTTCTAAGCATGGGGAACTTGAGAAATTTTGTGAAGAGAAGAGTTAGAAGGCAGAGAGTGAAGGGGGTCCTATGTTGCTTCCTTGTGTTGATGATTTTGCTGATGAAAGACAAACCCAAGGTTAAGATGAAAGGTGAAGAAAATAGTATGGACTGTTTGGTATTGGATAAGCATAATGAGCATGTTGAGAGTAGCAAGGTGAGATGTGTGAGTATAGGTCTGAGCATGAAGATACAAGTTCAAGGAGAAAATGCAGGCAAAGGATTGATGAGCATGGATAAAACTAAGCTCAAGGTCAAAATGAAGAATTTACAAGGACAAGTAGGAGCATCATAGGTTGAAGACACAAGTTTTTTTGTAGGTTCAAAGCATAAAGGCTTACAAGGGACTTGGAAGAATTCTCAAGGCAGGGTGAATGGTGCAGGAGCACCCAAAACCATGAAATTGCAAAAATGCACTATTTGAAGGTTGGTCTAGGAATTAGTGGTAGAATGAATAATTTTTTGTTAAATAAGTTCCAATAAGACCACTTTTGATGTAATTAAGAGGGTCTTAGAGTTAGGTTGGTTCAAAGATGAAAAATTGCATAATGATGTACTTATTGTTAACAAATTGTCAAAATAATGCAAAATTAAGCTATGTAAAGGGGCTTGGTAGTTGTTGGTCAGTTTTAAGCATTGGAAAGTTGGTTTTAGATTGAAAAATGTTTAAATTTCCTCTTGAAGGTTTGAGCAAGGCTGGTTGTAGCATTGTGAAGGAGAAAAATCAATAAAGAATATCATTTTAAGTTATTTTTCTAAGTTTTTCTTCATTTCTAGCCATTGTACAGTTTGTATAGTAGGTTCTTGCATCAAATTTGCATACAGATCTATAGTATTATGTTTTATCTTCATCCTTGAATTTTTTTTGAGGTTTAAAAGTCAAGATAGAAGTATCTAAGTGCAAATTTTATTAAATCGGTTTGAAAACAAGGAAGCAAGGGTTTGTGGCCTAAAATGTTGTAAAAGGCCTTTCCACCTTTCTATGTTTACCGTTTCTTGGTGGAAATGGCCTAGTAGATTAGTACAAGGTGTAGGAATAGGGGATTAGGTTGGAGAAAGGCATTTTGATGAAGAACTCCACGCTGCCCTATGGAAAACATAGAAATTAAGCCATTAAAACAAGGTAATGTTGATGATTGAAGGAAAAGGATTTAGAACTTGATAGGATGTGAGGAAATCTGTCATCAGATGTATTTTGGCATGTCTTGAAGGTTTGGGAGGATATAAGTGGTCAGTTATGTGAGGAAGTTGAAAACCCTATTGGGAAGGGGTGGAAAAGAGTGAAAAAGTGAGGATTTACAAAGCAAGTGTATAAACAACTTAAGGGTAGCATCATATAACATTTTTTTGAGCATTTTCAGGTTAAATGAAGGTGGATTAAAGAGGTTTTAGGCTTGAGAGTGGTCTAGACATAGGACTTTCAATAAGCCCTAGTGGAGATGATGAAAAGTGAGGGTTTAAGAAAAATGGGTCTTGAGATTATTAGATGCCTTTTGGAGTTTGGGATAAGATTGGAACAAAACTAGAGTGTGTTTGAGCCATTGGGTGCCTTGTGCATTGAAGAGTCAAACTGGTGTTTTGAGAGACCTTTTAGGATCAAGTTGTGGATTCATATTTCAAGTGGTTTGACGTCACCCTTGTCTACATCAGGAAAATGTACTCAATGGAAACTTGGCTATGAAGAGTCTATCAAACTGATATGTACACATTATTTTATATATAATATAAATATATATGATCAATATGCTCTTTGGCTATAAAAAAGACTAAAATAAATAAATAATTTATTTGATTTAGGAAGAATAAAAACCTTAATTAAATAATTAAAATAATTTAATTATGTGGATGAGGAGAAAGCATGATTTTAATTATATAATTAAAAACTATTTAATTAATGTTGATGCAGGGAGATTATTAATTAATTAAATAATTCAAAAATATTTGATTAAATTTGATGAGTGAAAATGGTGAAATAATTAAATAATTAAAAAATATTTAATTCAGGGAAATGGTATTAGCTTAATCAAATAATTAGAAATTATTTAATTAATAGTGATGAAGGGGTGATTAGTGATGATGATGGGAAATGATGAATCTAGAAGAAAGCATTGGATATTTTGGGTGTCTACACTTCCTTTTTGATAATAGTTCCTCATTCAAATATAAGGATGTGATGTAGTACCCCTCCGTTTATGCTTATGCTTTCTGTTGCTATGCTTTCACACTGTTAGACCTATGATGTTTTGTTGGATATTTTGATCGCTAGTTTTGAGCGATAGTGGATTTATTATGTGACATGATGATACTTTGTATGGTGATTATTGTTTTCTGATTTGCTTTGAGTTAGTGTAGTTGTTTACTTTCAGTGGATCCTTGCTATGTACATGTTATGATGGACTAACAACTATTTATTCGTCAGATTTTTGTGAAGTGTATTGGTGTGGAGAACGGAATCGCATCACTCGCTTGCGAGTGCCCTGCGATATCTATGATTTTCTCCGCACGGTGTGTCTGCTTAATGCTTTATATATATATTGTATGCACGTTATTGCTTGGTTGCAGGAATTTGCAGGTACATGACACCGACTCCACCTGGGTACTCAAGCCTGAGCGTGTCAAGACTCAACAGAAACGTTGATCGGGAGATAGTAGTTTGGTTTACCCTAGCCTAGTCTATAACCCTGGTCTTAGTACTTTGTCTGTTTTAGTTCGGAGTCATAGGTTTGTCTTGTATTTTCTGTTTGGAAAAATTGTTGAAAAGAAAATTTGATTAATTTTAATGTTAGTTTATTGAGCTTTAATTATTGGTATCCAAATTAATGTTTAAATGTGGTAGAAATTTACTTGCTTGATAATTTAATCCATTAATTAGCTTATTTGGTTAAATAGTTGATCTTAAAAAAGATTAAACTATTTTAATTAAATTAATTAATTAATTAAATTAAATTATTAAGTGTGTAAATTATATTGCATTTGGAAATTAGAAAATTAATAAAAATAAAATGCATGTAAATTAAAATTGAGTTTTAAAATTTAAATCAAAATTTTGCATGCAAATTATTGAAGGGCAAAAATTGCCGAGAAGTTGTTAAAAGATATTTGCAACTTCTCGACAAGTGTGCAAGTTTCATTTATTGGGTTTGTTGAGAAAAATTGTTACGGAGGATATTTTGGATCTCGGGAAAATAGAAGGGTTATCCAATTTCCTCACGGGAAAATTATCAAAGCTTTGCAAAAAAAATTCTTGCTGTGTAAAAAAATAAATATTTTCTAAAAGGATTTGTTATTTCCTCTGGGGTTGTATATTTGTGGAAGATTCCTTGGCGGGAAGATCTTTTGTGCTTGTTGAAGAAGCTTTGGAGGATTTGTGTGATACGGGCAATAGAGGATCTAGTTTCTACAGTCAAACTCAAGCTACAGTCAAATCTCAAGTTACAGGCAGCAAATTATTAATAGGTATTTTTCTTGTTATTTGGTTTCTTGTTTATTTTTGAAAAGAAAATCTGTTTAATTAATTTGCAACTTTTTGGTAAATGTTTGTGGAAGGTTTTCTGTTATTTTCTGTTATTTGTTTGCAAGAATCTTAAAGAGAGAATATAAAACTAGATTTAATTTGAAAACCTCTGTGAAGATTTTAGAAAAAAAGAAAGTTTGGGGAATGATTTAAAAAAAAAAAATTACTGTTTAAAAATCTGAAACCCAATATTGAGAATTTCTGTAAAAATTATTTAAAATTTGTGAGAAGAAATTTTCATTTATAAATACCCAGTTGAACAACTAGTTTTGTTTTGAAGGATTTTATATTTGTTTATTAAACTGTCTGTACATGTATTTTTATTTTTTAAAAAGAAATTTTACCAGTTATATGATCTGGAAAATAGCCGTACGGAATTAAAAGTATGGAAATGAAATTTATTAAATTTTATTTTATAAAAATCTCTTTTTATATGAAACTGTATTATTATTTTTATTCGTTGTACGCGAATTCGGAAATTAAAAAAAATAAATAAATTAAAAAAAATTTACAGTATGAAGGGGAGGGCCGAAACCCTCCCCATTATTCACAATGGTGGCCGCAGCCCACCAAGGCTGCGCACAGCAGCCAGGCTGTTGGGCGCAGCCCTGGGAAGGCTGCGTCCTTCCCATGGGAAGGCTGCGTTCTTCCCACGCAGCGCCGATAGTGAAGGCTTAAATTTTTATTAAGATTCTTTAATATTTGTTAAATGTAAAATTTCGGTTGTGTATAAAATTTCTATTTTTAATTATAAGTTAATTTATTATTTATATAATATATATTAATAATATATATTTTATATATAATATATATTTAATATATTATATATATTATATAATATTATAATATATATTATATAAATTTATTAATTGACTGTAATTTTATTATATGTAATTTAATATAATGATTTTATAATGTAATTTAATAATATAAAACAATGACTTAAATTAAATTATTTAAGTGTTTGTTTTATGTTAGATTAATTAATGAGAGTTTGGATTAAAATATTTTATTTTGGCAAATTGATGTTTATTTTATATATTAAATTGTGAAAGTTATAATTTAGAATGTTCGATTATAAAATTTTAATCAAGTTGATTTAAAGACATGCAAAATGTATTGTTTGAAAGGATTTAGTAAATCCAAACTATATGCATTTATTTCCCTTGATTTGTTTCATTGCAGTTTTCTGGGCAAAATAGGGAAATTAAATTTGTTCAAGTCTTCCAGAATGAATTTGTGTAGAAAGGGTGTATTATTGTTTCAAAAGTTTTTTTTTTTTTAAGTTGACTTGGGTTGTGCAAGAGTTAAACATGGTGTTTGATACTGTTATGGGATATTTGTTATTGTGAAATGTAATTTGTGCACTTGGTAAACCCTAGTCATGAAAACTTAGAAACCCTTGTTATGTTTAGGGGAGTGGCTATTTGTAAGGGCCAACACACAAAGTGGTGTCAGGGTAACTTACAAATAGTTTGTAAGTCAGTAAAAATTGAAGAACACAGTAGTTAGAATAAAAACACTTAACAAGATGTACATGCCTCGCTTATGACTCTTGAGCTTCTTCAGTCATGAGTATAAGATGAGAAGGCCTGGAATGGCAAATCGGTGTCTTGTTTCCTTAAAAGACATTTGATTCCACAATAGTATGCAATAGGGGCTGGGTTTCATAAGAGATTACCAGGGTAACCCAAGGATTGGGGGCCGGAACCTAGGAAGAAACACTAGGGTAACCATTGCAACATTGTGATGACACTCCACCTAGAATAACAGTTAACCTTGTATTTGTAATAATTCAATTGTCCAAATCTGGAAGCAATGTAACCATTAGATTGTTTGTACTAATGTCTAGGATTAGTAGATTAGGTCTAGGTAACCTTATTACTATCTCCTAGCACGGGGGGTGGACCTACGGGTACCACATGGTTGGGTGGAACGTGCACCTTACTCCGTTGGGTCCCCAGTTTTGAGATCTTGGCATCGAGAGATTCATGGATGGAGAGCTCGCACATGGAAACTTATGTTTATTTCAACATTGTATATTGTAAAATTAGTATGTAAAAACATCCCTCAAATGTTGTGAGGTGAACACTTGTAAAATGTAATCATTATTGAACTACCTCATCAGATGGATGAGTATTGTATAATTATCAAATGTAATGTATGGAAAAACATGAATGTACTTTATTATGTTATCTTGAATGGAAATTTCAATGCTATGCAATGTTAAATGTTTATATTATAATTTATTATGTGCAATGCGAAATACTTAAGTCACTTATGGAAAAACTCAAAGTAGTGTATCATTTAGTAACTTAATGAATGTATGCAACTAATTAACTTAATAAGTAAACTTTATAAAAAAAATTATTACACTTTTATACACTATTGCATCATTCTTAGGTTATTAAGACGGGGCATTACAGATTGGTATCAGAGCCAGGTTACAAACACTGGACACTCTGGGTAATCACGAGCCCATTAGGTTGAGCTAGTACGTAGTGTCACAACTGTTAGCCTTGGTTGAATAGTATCTAAGACTTGTTATTGTTATGTGTAGGAATATGCCTAAGCGAGGAGGAAGAGGTCGTGGTAGAGGTCGAGGTGGAGGCCGAGGGCCAATCCCTTAGGTTACTCCCCCTCCTAGCCCTCACCACAGTGATCAGGTAGAATAGATAGGTCAGAGAGATGAGGGACAGAATCCTGTACAGTCAATAGTAGAGGGTTCTCAGATATGTCCATTATTAGAGGAGGTCCTAGCTCGTCTTGGACCTAGACAGGTAGATGAGCAGGAGGTTGTCAGAGAGAGAGATAGATCTCCTAGGAGAGTAGAGGACACAACACATCAGGATTCTATTATTGCTGGTCATATGAGGGATTTATTGAGGGCACGCCCTCCTAGATTTGATGGTTCAGGAGGTGGGTTAGAGGCTGAGACCTGGCTACTAGATTTGGGTAGATGCTTTGCCATGCACCCTTACGGTAGCAATACCCGTGCCAAATGCGCTATTATGCACTTGAGAGGATTTTCCTCTACTTGGTGGCGCCTAGAGGAGTAGAAGCTCCATTTGGATATTGGTTCTGTGTCTTGGGAGATGTTTCTCGAGAGGTTCAGAGCACGGTTCCTTTCAGAACATTGGAGGCAGCGTAGGGCTGATGAGTTCCATGATCTACGTCAGATGGCTCTTTCTGTAGAGCAATATGAATGTAGATTCTACAAACTCAAGCAATATGCTGGTATTGGCGACGATGAGCCTATGTTAGTACAACACTTTATCAGGGGTTTGAATGCCCACATCAGTGGTGGTGTTTGAGTCTTTGAGCCAAAGACTATGGAAGTCACGGTGGAGAAGGCTCGCATAGTTAAGGAGAACCTTATTATGGCTTTAGGTGGGCACACAGGAGTGTAGATTGGGAGTGCTCCTGCAGCAGGTTTTAGTCCACGGGGTGGACAGGCACAGATAGGTGGTTCTTCCAAGAACCAACAGACACCCACAAAGGGTGGGCAGCAACAATACAACGAACACCTCAAAAGAACAATAACCCTCAACCACAACAACAAAACAGTCCTCAAATAGGAAAGGGTCGTAACTAGTGGCACAACAAGCGCAATAGGCAGGATCAGCCTGCACAGAGTGCTCAGTCTACTATTAGTAGGGGTAGTTACCAGCAGTCCAATGCACCTTCGGGTGGCAGAGGATTTGGCAGAGGTACAGGTTGCTATTCTTGTGGGCAGCAGGGACACATAGCTAGGCAGTGTCCGATGAGAGGTTCTACTGATTATGGGCCTCGACCTACAGCTTCAGAGCCTACAGTCAGAGATGTAGGACGAGCACATACAGTATATGCAGCGGTTAATGACCGCCAAGCCGATCACCAGAACACGGTGGTCGAAACTTTAGGTAAGTTGCATGGTGTTAGTGTTTCTATACTTTTTGACTCTGGAGCCACTGACTCCTTTATTTCACCGACCATTGTAGACCGTTGTGGTCTTATGGCGGTAAAGCAAGGTGGTAAGTGGCAAGTTGAATTCGCTTCAGGGGTGAAAGTAGCAATAGAAAACTTAGTACATAATTGTGAACTTAAAATTGGTACGTTAACTACCTTAGTAGATTTATATGTTACACCCTTAGGATCGTACGACATAGTACTAGGCATGGATTGGATAGCATCTTATCATGCTGTAATTGACTATCGACTTAAGACAGTTAGTTGCATTAATGATTTAGGTGTGAAAGTGGAAATCGTAGGTATTCATAGACCTATCTCTTTGCGGATGATATCTGCTATGCAATTAAAGAGATGTCTTTGTCAGGGATGTCAACTGTTTGCAACAACAGTTACTGATTTGGAAGAGGGTGAGAGTCGAGAGGTATCTCTAGATGATCATCCTATTCTTAGGGAATTCGCTGACGTGTTTCCCGATGACATTCCTGGAATGCCATCGAAGAGGGATATTGACTTTAGGGTTGATCTAGTTCCTGGAGCTGAACCTATATCTAGAGATCCTTATAGAATGATGACTCAGGAGTTAGAGGAACTTCGTATTCAGTTAGAGGAACTTTTAGAAAAGGGTTTCATTCATCCAAGTGTTTCCCCTTGGGGAGCACCTGTCATCTTCGTAAAGAAGGATGGATCTCTTAGGCTGTGCATTGACTATCGTCAATTGAACAAGGTTACGATTAAGAATCGTTATCCTTTGCCTAGAATCGATGATCTTTTTGATCAAATTAAGGGAGCTAATGTGTTCTCTAAAATCGATTTGAAATCTGGTTATCATCAATTGCATATAGCTAAAGCAGACATTCATAAAACTACTTTTTGAACTTGTTATGGGCATTACGAATTCACAGTAGTACCATTTGGGTTAACGAATGCACCATCAGTATTTATGAGTTTAATGAATGGTGTTTTTCGTACATACCTCGATCGCTTTGTCTTGGTATTTCTCGATGATATTTTAGTCTATTCGAGGAATATGAAGGAACATGAAGAACACTTGAGACAGGTATTGAAATGTTTAAGGGAAAATCAATTGTATGTGAACCTGAAGAAGTGTGACTTCTTTCAACCTGAAATAAAATACCTTGGACATGTGATATCTGGAAAAGGTATCGCTGTGGATCCTTCAAAAATCCAAGCTATTGTGGATTGTCCCGCGCCTACTAATGTAGGTGAAGTTCATAGTTTTATGGGTCTAGTTGGCTATTATAGGCGATTTGTAGAGGGATTTTCTAGAATCAGTCATCCAATTACTTCTCTTCAGAGGAAAGGGAAGAAGTTTGTTTGGACAGAGCAGTGTCAGTTAGCCTTTCAGAATCTTAAAGAAAAGTTAACTAATGCACCTATACTCATTGTTCCTGATCCTACTAAGGATTTTGTGGTATGCACGGATGCATCCTTAGAGGGTTTGGGAGCAGTATTGATGCAAGATGGGCGTGTGATTGCTTATGAGTCTCGCAAACTCAAAGATCATGAATTAAACTATCTTACTCATGATCTAGAACTAGCTGCGGTAGTGCATGCATTAGTTCGATGGAGGAATTTTCTATTAGGTCATCGTTTTGAACTTCATATTGATCACCATAGTTTGCAATACATCTTTACACAACCTAACTTGAATGCTAGGCAACGACGGTGGATGGAGTTCTTGCGTGAGTACGATTTTGAAGTAAAATATGTTCAAGGCAAAGAGAACGTAGTGGCTAACGCTCTTAGCCGTCGTAGACATGAGATCTCTGCAACTACTCTTGAAGTAGATTTGAGAGGTCAAATAGTAGCTGCACTTCCTACTGATAGATTATATCAGGAAGTGAAGTCAGAAATTGAATCGGGTAGACCTTTAGAAGGTCGATTTGCAGGGTATGTCCTAGAATTGGATGGTATATTACAGAATTTAGGTCGTATTTATGTACCACATGTTGAGAGTCTTCGAACATTAATAATGACTGAAGCTCATAGAGCTCCATATTCAGCTCATCCAGGAGTTAAGAAAATGCATGCTGATCTTTGGCAATTGTATTTCTGGCCTGGTATGAAACGTGATATTGCTGATTATGTATCGAGATGTCTTGAATGTCAGCGAGTCAAAGCTGAACATCAACATCCTGCTGGATTATTGCAGCCACATCTCATTCCTGAATGGAAATGGGATATTATATCTGTTGACTTTATTGTAGGGTTACCTACATCATCACGTAGACATGATGCCATTATGGTAACTGTTGACCATTTGACTAAAGTAGCTCACTTTTCACCTGTTCGTTCATCATATAATGCTTCATCTGTAGCTAGGATATTCATGGAGGACATCGTTAGATTACATGGGATTCCTCGTAGGATTATATCGGATAGAGATCCTGTATTTACTTCTGCCCTATGGACTTCATTACAACATGTGTTAGGTACACAGTTGAACTTTAGTTTAGCGTATCATCCTCAAACTGATGGACAAACTGAAAGAGTTAACCAAATATTAGAGGATATGCTTAGGATGTACGTAATGGACCAACAGTCTCGTTGGGAGGATTACTTGTACTTAGTAGAATTCGCTTACAACAATGGATATCAGAGTTCCATAGGTATGCCACCATTTCTGGCATTATACGGTCGTCCTTGTCGAACTCCACTAAGTTGGGATCGACTTGAGGATAGAGTGTTACTAGGACCTGAGATGCTTCGTGATATGGAGCAACAGGTTGACCGTACTAGAGAGCATCTGATAGCAGCTCAGGATAGGAAAAAGAAGTATGCTGATGCGCATAGGATCGATCGACAGTTCACTGTTGGTGATAGAGTGTTTCTTCAAGTGCGACCAAGAAAGAGTCCAATCCGTTATGGAAAAGGCTCTAAGCTTGCGCCTCGTTTCATAGGACCATTCGAAATTTTAGAGAGAATTGGTCCCGTGGAGTATCGACTCGCCTTACCACCCAGTTTGTCTCGTATTCATGATGTTTTTCATGTATCAGTTCTTAGACCATATCATCCTGACATATCTCATGTACTTGATTGGAATGCGTTACAGGTAGAGGACGGGCAGCTGGCTTTGGAGCCCGTGGCCATTCTACAGCACCGGACGCTCGGTCTCAGAGGTTGAGACATTGATCAGGTGAGGGTCCAATGGGATCCTAGCTATGAGGCTTCAGCTACCTGGGAGGATGCGACATGCATGAGGGAACTTTATCCCTATCAAATCGCAGGCTTTCAGGAGCAAGCCTGATCCTAGGGGGGGAGGATGTAGTACCCCTCCGTTTATGCTTATGCTTTCTATTGCTATGCTTTCACACTGTTAGACCTATGATGTTTTTTTGGATATTTTGATCGCTAGTTTTGAGCGATAGTGGATTTATTCTGTGACATGATGATACTTTGTATGGTGATTATTGTTTTCTGATTTGCTTTGAGTTAGTGTAGTTGTTTACTTTGAGTTGATCCTTGCTATGTACATGTTATGATGGACTAACAGCTATTTATTCATCAGTTTGTTGTGAAGTGTATTGGTGTGGAGAATGGAATCGCATCACTCGCTTGTGAGTGCCCTGTGATATCTGTGATTTTCTCCGCACGGTGTGTCTGCTTAATGCTTTATATATATATTGTATGCACGTTATTGCTTGGTTGCAGGAATTTGCAAGTACATGACACCGACTCCACCTGGGTACTCAGGTCTGAGCGTGTCAAGACTCAATGGAAACGTTGATCGGGAGATAGTAGTTTGGTTTACCCTAGCCTAGTCTATAACCCTGGTCTTAGTACTTTGTCTGTTTTAGTTCGGAGTCATAGGTTTGTCTTGTATTTTCTATTTGGAAAAATTGTTGAAAAGCAAATTTGATTAATTTTAATGTTAGTTTATTGAGCTTTAATTATTGGTATCCAAATTAATGTTTAAATGTGGTAGAAATTTACTTGCTTGATAATTTAATCCATTAATTAGCTTATTTGGTTAAATAGTTGATCTTAAAAAAGATTAAACTATTTTAATTAAATTAATTAATTAATTAAATTAAATTAATTAATTAATTAAATTAAATTATTAAGTGTGTAAATTATATTGCATTTGGAAATTAGAAAATTAATAAAAATAAAATGCATGTAAATTAAAATTGAGTTTTAAAATTTAAATCAAAATTTTGCATGCAAATTATTGAAGGGCAAAAATTGCCGAGAAGTTGTTAAAAGATATTTGCAACTTCTCGACAAGTGTGCAAGTTTCATTTATTGGGTTTGTTGAGAAAAATTGTTACGGAGGATATTTTGGATCTCGGGAAAATAGAAGGGTTATCCAATTTCCTCACGGGAAAATTATCAAAGCTTTGCAAAAAAAATTCTTGCTGTGTAAAAAAATATTATTTTCTAAGAGGATTTGTTATTTCCTCTGGGGTTGTATATTTGTGGAAGATTCCTTGGCGGGAAGATCTTTTGTGCTTGTTCAAGAAGCTTTGGAGGATTTGTGTGATACGGGCAACAAAGGATCTATTTTCTACAGTCAAACTCAAGCTACAGCCAAATCTCAAGTTACAGGCAGCAAATTATTAACATGTATTTTTCTTGTTATTTGGTTTCTTGTTTATTTTTGAAAAGAAAATCTGTTTAATTAATTTGCAACTTTTTGGCAAATGTTTGTGGAAGGTTTTCTATTATTTTCTGTTATTTGTTTGCAAGAATCTTAAAGAGAGAATATAAAACTAGATTTAATTTGAAAACCTTTGTGAAGATTTTAGAAAAAAAAAAGTTTGGGGAATGATTTAAAAAAAAAAATTACTGTTTAAAAATCTGAAACCCAATATTGAGAATTTCTGTAAAAATTATTTAAAATTTGTGAGAAGAAATTTTCATTTATAAATACCCAGTTGAACAACTGGTTTTGTTTTGAAGGATTTTATATTTGTTTATTAAACTGTCTGTACATGTATTTTTATTTTTTAAAAAGAAATTTTACCAGTTATATGATCTGGAAAATCGCCGTACAGAATTAAAAGTATGGAAATGAAATTTATTAAATTTTATTTTATAAAAATCTCTTTTTATATGAAAACGCGTTATTTTTTTATTCGCCGTACGGAATTCGGAAATTAAAAAAAATAAATAAATTAAAAAAAATTTACAGTATGAAGGGGAGGGCCGAAACCCTCCCCATTATTCACAGTGGTGGGCGTAGCCCACCAAGGCTGCGCACAGCAGCCAGGCTGCTGGGCGCGGCCTTGGGAAGGCTGCGTCCTTCCCACGGGAAGGCTACGTTCTTCCCACGCAGCGCCGATAGTGAAGGCTTAAATTTTTATTAAGATTCTTTAATATTTGTTAAATGTAAAATTTTGGTTGTGTATAAAATTTTGATTTTTAATTATAAATTAATTTATTATTTATATAATATATATTTTATATATAATATATATTTTATATATAATATATATTTTATATATAATATATATTTAATATATTATATATATTATATAATATTATAATATATATTATATAAATTTATTAATTGACTGTAATTTTATTATATGTAATTTAATATAATGATTTTATAATGTAATTTAATAATATAAAACAATGACTTAAATTAAATTATTTAAGTGTTTGTTTTATGTTAGATTAATTAATGAGAGTTTGGATTAAAATATTTTATTTTGGCAAATTGATGTTTATTTTATATATTAAATTGTGAAAGTTATAATTTAGAATGTTCGATTATAAAATTTTAATCAAGTTGATTTAAAGACATGCAAAATGTATTGTTTGAAAGGATTTAGTATATCCAAACTATAGGCATTTATTTTCCTTGATTTGTTTCATTGCGGTTTTCTGGGCAAAATAGGGAAATTAAATTTGTTCAAGTCTTCCAGAATGAATTTGTGTAGAAAGGGTGTATTATTGTTTCAAAAGTTTTTTTTTTTTTAAGTTGACTTGGGTTGTGCAAGAGTTAAACATGGTGTTTGATACTGTTATGGGATATTTGTTATTGTGAAATGTAATTTGTGCACTTGGTAAACCCTAGTCATGAAAACTTAGAAACCCTTGTTATGTTTAGGGGAGTGGCTATTTGTAAGGGCCGACACACAAAGTGGTGTCAGAGTAACTTACAAATAGTTTGTAAGTTAGTAAAAACTAAAGAACACAGTAGTTAGAATCAAAACACTTAACAAGATGTACATGCCTCACTTATGACTCTTGAGCTTCTTCAGTCATGAGTATAAGATGAGAAGGCCTAGAATGGAAAATCGGTGTCTTGTTTCTTTAAAAGACATTCAATTCCACAATAGTATGCAATAGGGGCCGGGTTTCGTAAGAGGTTACCAAGGTAACCCAAGGATTGGGGGCCGGAACCTAGGAAGAAACACCAGGGTAACCATTGCAACATTGTGATGACACTCCACCTAGAATAACAGTTAACCTTGTATTTGTAGATAATTCAATTGTCCAAATCTGGAAGCAATGTAACCATTAGATTGTTTGTACTAATGTCTAGGATTAGTAGATTAGGTCTAGGTAACCTTATTACTATCTCCTAGCATGGGGGGTGGACCTACGGGTACCACATGGTTGGGTGGAACGTGCACCTTACTCCGTTGGGTCCCCAGTTTTGAGATCTTGGCATCGAGAGCTTCATGGATGGAGAGCTCGCACATGGAAACTTATGTTTATTTCAACATTGTATATTGTAAAATTAGTATGTAAAAACATCCCTCAAATGTTGTGAGATGAACACTTGTAAAATGTAATCATTATTGAACTACCTCATCAGATGGATGAGTATTGTATAATTATCAAATGTAATGTATGGAAAAACATGAATGTACTTTATTATGTTATCTTGAATGGAAATTTCAATGCTATGCAATGTTAAATGTGTATATTATAATTTATTATGTGCAATGCGAAATACTTAAGTCACTTATGGAAAAACTCAAAGTAGTGTATCGTTTAGTAACTTAATGAATGTATGCAACTAATTAACTTAATAAGTAAACTTTATAAAAAAAAATTATTACACTTTTATACACTATTGCATCATTCTTAGGTTATTAAGACGAGGCATTACATGTGAATAGATTATTCATAAATTTTTTAGTTAACAATAGTTTTTAATAATCTAATTGATAGGTTGAGGTTTCTAATGAAATGTGTAGACACCTAAAAATGTAACACATCACACATTTTTTATAATTCATCATTTTCATTCATTATCACTCATCACCTTGTTTCATCACTTTTAATTAAATAATTTCCAATTATTTGATTAAACAAACCTGTTTTTCCTCTATTAATTAAATAATTTTGATTATTTGATTAATTCATCATATTTCCCTACATCACCTTTAATTAAATTATTTTTAATTAATTAATTCATTCATTCATTTTCCTTCATCCAATTTAATTAAATAATCCTTATTATTTAATTAATTTAAAATTTCTCTCTCATATACATAATTAAATAATAATTTTTAATTATTTAATTAAAAACTCTATTTGTGGAATGGTACAAAACCTCTTTAATGCAGTTCAATTTCTGATAAGGCATTCCTTAGAAGAGCCTCATTTTTTCCCTTCCTCCCCAACAAAATTGGCATCTTCTTCTGAAAGTGGGGTTTGATATTCATGTGGGTGGCTAGGGTTTTTTATTTTTGCCACCCATTGTTCAGCTAGGGTTTTTTATTTGACACTTTTCCTTTTGTAGCTTGGCGTCAACAAAAATTTCTACTTCACCTCAAAAACATGTTCAAATTATGTTATCTTTGTAATGTAATTTTTTTTATCTTCATATGGTTTTGGCAGAATTTTGCTTCTTGGGAGCTTGTCTTCTATTTATTAAAGTCTCGAGCTAAATTTTTCTCCTTGGGAGCTCCTTCTTTTGATCTAATACTTTTAGCTATGTAATTTTTTTTGAATATCAATAAAATTTTAGTGGCTTGCTACTTTTATTAAAAAATAATCATGCATCCTTTATTTTGTTCCATAATTAAATAACTTTCTAATTATTTAATTAGTTAACTTTATTCCATAGTTAAATGAATTATTTAATTCATTTAGTTGCACATTTCCTCTAAAAATGGAATATTCCAAATTCAAATTCAAATTTGAAAATATCTTCCCTCTAAAATATCTCAAAACATCCCCCTAAAAATAAGGAAGGAGCTCCAGTTAACTGGAATCTTACTCAACATGCATGGCCTCTCCATCCTTCATTTACTCTCAACCATTGATATGATATTTTAATCTTGACTGCTAATCTAATATCTTAAGATCTATAAATAAAGGAAACATTCCTCATTAATCCTTCTCCCAGTCTTGATCAAGTCTCTCTAATTTGGAAATCAAGATCCATAACACAACATCAAGAAAGATTTTGCACAATTGGGTTATGCTAAGCATAAGAAATCCACATATCCTAAAGGAATAATCTCACATTTTCAACAATGGAGTAAGGGTTTGGTATTCTTTGGGTGAGGTAAAAGTATACTTAAGTTAGTTTATGTTCTTTTTCTTTTGATTTTATTTCATTTGATCTTTGTTAAATCACTTCATTGGTAATGGGTATAATTCAACTCATTTGGGTCTTGGGTTTTTGTTTATTTGATCTAACTCTCTTGCTATTTGATCCCTCTTGATTGATCTTTCCATTATCCCTATTCACATTCTGGTATTCTCAGTGGGACCCATACCTCATATTTAATGTTCAATTGAGTGTTCTTGATGTCTTATAGGCTATAGGTTACAACAACACAATTGAACACAAAACACCACCTTTGAAACATAGATCAATGCTTCTGATAGTATGATGACATGTTTAAAATATGTAGTGATAATTTTGATCTATGAATAGATGCATATGATCAATTCTATTTTACATGTTTATGAATCACAATGACATAATTGAAACTTGCAACAATGCATCTAAAGGAAACTATCACTTTTGATTTTATAACAAATCCTTTGAGAAATATGATACAATTGATTTGCACATCAGTGCAAGAGAAGGTATGACAACACAATTGAGAGGTCTATCAACACTTTACAATTTACAATGACGCCTTTTATTTTTATAGCGATATATTTGATCTAGTTTCTTGAATTTTGCACTAACCCTAATGTTTGCTCAATTTTTTGGAACTGACACATATTTTTAGCTTTGGTTAATGTTGGGAAAAGACTTATAAAAACAAACTACTAACATATCTAATGCAGGGCCAAATTTTTAAAATTCTTTGATTTCTAGATTAGTTCACATTTAATTTTGGGCTCCAACTAAATTTATTTTTCCATGATTGATAGGTTTCTAGTGTGTATGCTCTCTCCTTGCACATCATGCAATCTTGGAGATCAAAAACACTATTATCTTGTACATTTTATACATACCCAAGGAGTACTAGCAAAGTATGTTCTTCTCTTGCACTTCATGTGATCTTGAGAATTGAAAACCCTAGTATCTTCTTTTTAATCCTAGTAGGAGGCATACTTAGGGATTTAATCACCTTAAGGTTGAACTCAACCACATTTACCAATAGGTTATCTAAAGGGGGAGAATGAAATTTGTACCCCAAGGTGCAGCTAGCATCGTAAAAGCCAAGCCTCATGATCCTTGATCCGTCAAAATGTGTAAAGGTGATGAGAAGAGGGAGACCCCTCTCATCTTGAGAATCCTTTGATAGGTTCACTATCCATGGAACCACTATGAACCATTGTTATTAGAATACGTTAAGACCTTCAACCATTAGCTTAGTGTGGTGTAGGGTACAATATCATGTGTGGAATTACTCACCATGTACTCTTCTCATATTGAGGTGAAAATTATTCCTTATTAAGACCCCATTCTTCCAAGGTAAGGGTTTTAAAGGTGGTATATGACCTTTACATACCCTAGTTACTAATTCATTTGAAGGTATTAAACTTTGGTAGGTGGGCCTACACAGTCAATACACCTTTTATACTAGCTATGTTGTACTTCTTGGATCATTTTTATTGTAAAGACCCATGAATACCAAATACAGTGTATTTTCATTGTAAAGAATAAAAAATTACCAATCATACTATACCTCGGAGTTTACTACTATTCTCTATTGCTTATTATCTCTTGCTAGTCAAAATAGGTCAAAATTAGTCTTTAAATTAGTCAAATCATTCAAACCCTAGAAATTTTTCTAGGTTTAGTCTCATAATTATATATTAGAAGTTACAGTAACACAATTTCCATGACAATGATGCTTTTGATTACATTTTGACACATTTTATAAAACACAACGATGCATTTGATCAAAATTAATCTTCATCAATCTAAAACCCTAGTCTCTACACAACAACACTTTTGAAAGAGATTGATTCTTTTGAGCACTTTTGATGT